>JADBJO010001090.1:435000-440000 GCA_016801955.1 Conus betulinus
CACACACACACACACACACACACACACACACACACACACACACACACACACACAGAGTACTTGTTTCGTTTCCTGTCCATCTCATCATAACTGCTTCCCCCAAAACCCTGCTCCCATTTTCCCTCTTTCCTCCAATACACTTCCCGCTCCCACCATCATCCTTCTCTCTTCCTCCATCTCTTTCTCTCCCCCCCCCCCTCCCCCCCCCCCCCCCACCTCCATCTTTCCACCCACCCCGACCTATTTTCTACACTTCAAGACTTTACGGTAACTCTTCTGTTCATATTTCATACACAGAATCCCCTGGTTGAAGAGGAGGGGTGTCGGCGCGGAGGATAATGGACATGATTTGCTTCCTGCAGGAAATCCCACATGGGCGGTATTGACTCTGCGTGCCATGTTGCATGTCCCCGGATGTGACGTCATTTTAAAGCCGAATAATCAGAAATGGTACTGTGACTCCTATCTTACTTTCTTTTGTCCCAACTATTCTGTTCATGGTACTGTCCAGATTTGTTGTCGTTGTTGTTTTCGTACCCTGGCTAAAAGACTCCAGGGATCATCCGAACAGCCGAAGCACTTATACGCTAAAGTACAAATGCATCAGCTAGGGATGAGAACATTACGTGTGCGACCGTTTTAGATTACCCTGCCACGCGGGCAGCCACACTCCAACTTCGAGGGATTTTGGAGACTAATGGTGTTAGGCTAGGAGCTTGTCACGACTGAAGACAATCCCCGCATAATTATGCAGAGCATAACAATAATTGATGTAGCCTTGGTGTTCTAGTCAATGTCAATTGGTCTGACACAGCCTTAAGCCAAGTCGTACTGTCCAGATGAAAAACCTGTATGGAAGGACAAGAAGATCAGGGTTCCTTCATGCTCAGGTATATTCCCGTCCTCCTGCACTCAGGCAGACATGGACCCGCACTGCAGATCTGGACAGTAGAATCCAAGCCATGGAAATGAGATGTTACATTAAGACCTTAAACATCATGTACACTGATCATATCACCAATCATCAACTGTGACAAACCATCAGGTTGCGAGCACATTGGACAAGACGAAGATATACTTACATCAATCAAGAAAAGGAAACTACATTGGTTTGGCCTGTCACAAGATCCAGAGGCCTTGCTAATACCGTCCTGCAGAGCACTGTTAAAATGGGGAGGAGGGGGAGAGGTAGAGAGGAAAAAACCCAAAGGATTGACAACATTGCAGAGTGGACTGTGAAAACTTTTGCAGAAATCAAGGCCCTGGCACACAACCGACAAAACTGGAGGAACCTGGTGAAACGTTCTTCATTGTGGTGACCCAGGGACTCCCTATGGAGTGAAGGGAGAAGAAGAAGAAGAGGGAAGAAGAAGAAGAAGAAGAAGGAGGAGGAGGAGGAGGGAGGAGAAGAGGAGGAGGAGGAGGAGGAGGAGGAGGAGGAGGAAGAAGAAGAGAGGAGGAGAAGAGAGAAGAGAAGAGAAGAAGAAGAAGAAGAAGAAGAAGAAGAAGAAAAAAGAAAGAAGAAGAGAAGAAAAAAATACCAACCAAGCCATTCCATTTTCATCGCATCTCTGTATTGATGCGTGTGTTCCTTTTATATATTCGTTTTTTTCTTTGTTGCCGTTCTTGAAGATGATGATGTTGTTTCCTAGAAAAAAGAAGTTAAAGGAAAATAAGGGAGATTATTAAAAATCTGTGCAAAAGCATGCGCATTCATGTGTGTGTGTGTGTGGGGGGGGGGGGGGGGGTCCTTGGAAATACGGGAAGGGAGAAGGTAATCTGAATGTCTTGTGTTGGACACCTACATTGATCGAAAGATTTTAATCATAGTTGCTAATAACCTTCTCTACACGGCAAATTGCTTTTTTTTCTGATGTAAAAGAAATACGACTGACCATTCAAAAATGAGTTTTGAGTTTAAAAAAAAAATGAATACACGTGCGTTCCTGTACATTAAGCACTGATGTTGCTAATTTGTTGCCAAGCAAAGATTTGGCAGTGGGTGTGGTGTGTGCGTGTGTGTGTGTGTGTGTGGGTGGGGGGGGGGGGGCGAGTACCAAAGAAAACAGAGTTCGTAATGTTCTTCACTTACTCATCGTATTTGAACAAAACCGTATGCTACTTAGTAACTATGCTTCTTACTATTAAAATTTGTACTTGACTGAACCAGGCACTTTCCCATCTCCGCACTCAATCTCTGTCTGTGTATTCGTATGACAAGGTGAACTTTTCTAATGGACAGTCATCTCACCAGAGTGTTCCATTTGGGCCAAGGCGGCTGGGAACTCTAGCCAACACTAACTCTAACCCTTTGAAGAAGTTTTGTATCTGTTCCAGGCGTTTTGCCAGTTCCTTATGCTTTCCACCAATCGGCAGATTCGAAGTGTGTGACGCACACTAAGTGAAAATTCTGCTAAGTGGCCTCTTCTCTTGCACAATGCTGTGTTGAAATTGGACTACATACGTTTTTTCCCCGTTCCATCTTCCATGCTTCCTTCTGTGATAATATCCCCACGCCGTTCGTTCCAGTATGTGGCCACTCCTAGGTTTGTCCTATTGCAATGTGACGGGTTTCATTTTAATTTACTGGAATATTTCGCAAGGCGTCGTGACGTCCGTAGAGTTTCTGGAGGTTAATTCCAGGGTTGTTTTTGTTGTCGTCGTCGTCGTTGTTGTTGTTGTTGTTGTTTCTGCTGCTGCTGTTGTTGTTGTTGCTGCTGTTTTCTTTTTTGATGCTGCCTTTACCAACCAAGTGTTGGCCAGTGTTGTAATATATGATGAAGACAGAGACGACAAAAGTGGCATATTTACGGGGGAGAGGGGTAGTTTACACAGTCGTGAATGTTCAATGTTTTGGTTTTTCACACGTTGCAGTCTACCATAAAGCTAAAAGGGAAAACGGCTGATGTAATAAACATGGAAATGAAGACAACAGGCCAACATTAAACTTATAAATGAAACATACAAACGAAGCGTCCTTGAAAATAAGAAAAGAAAAATCACGAGGTGTAGAGAGAGGTTGAGAGAAAACGGACAAACAGGCTGTGATAATATCCCCACGCCGCTCGTTCCATTATAAAGCCACTCCTAGGTTTGTCCTATATGTTTTGTACACGTGAACTATCATTGACAATAGGCAGATATTAATGCGCTAGTGAACGCGAAAAGGGTCAGAGGGGTACAGAAGATCATAGTCTGGACGTGCTCTTAAGGCAAGAATACAGATCTTCGACAAAGACAGGCGAAATTGCAACAGCCGATTCTAAGGACAGTGTGACGGGAACAATATATCAACAGTCTTGATGTCAAATCATTCCTGCGTAGAATCTGATGACTGGAACGTACCGGACCTTGGCAGACTTCTTCCTGATTGGTCTGAGGAGGGCGATGGGGGAGGAGAGGAAGGGGAAACCACTTTCAAACCAAACAGTGTTATTGTCTATCCAGCCATTCAATCTATCTCAACTTCGTCTGGAGTCGTCACGTAGGCGGCAAACGTCTGACGATGGTAGTACAGACTTAAAGTGCTGGCTAACATAAAAATAAAAGCTAGTGTCAGCAATGTTACCAATGCTCGAAAGGCATTTTACAATCGTTATGCCTTGAAGCATTACAGCAAAATAACCAATGCGTCTTTTAAAGATATTGTGAAAAAGCAGTAGTTTCTTAAAGACAGAAAATATATCAGTCAGTTAATTTCCACAAACATTATTTGATTTCCAACACCCAGCTGACACGGTCATTAATTTTACATTGAGAAATGGCAATGCCATGGAACTCCGCACAAAAACCATATTTGAAAAAACGTGATTTAGATACTGCTGGAGATTGGTTTCGCTTTTTTTTTAAATGCCTCCATTCTTCTCTTCTAGTATTCGTAAGAGAATGAAAACCTCATCAGTATTCATAAATTCAAGCATATAGGCTTTGTTAAATTCGGACAGATTTATTCTATTATGCAATGCTGAATATGATGCTGCTGTGTAGTTTAAGGAATGATCACACTTTAATTCATCAATGCAGATTTTATGTAAACTCATCTTGGTTTGCGTATAATATTGTGACGGAAAAAGTTATGGCCTCAACGGTGAATTTTGAAATACTATTTTCAACAAATGAATTTTGACGTGTGTAGTCATTACAAAAGAGTAAGCAATTATTGGAAGCAATATCTGATGAGAAAACGGCAGCTGGGGTGTCTATAATCTTTCGAAGCAATAGTTGTCAGAGATTTTTGGCGGAGAAAGAGTGGCAAGGCTTAGACGATTATTGGAAACAAGAATTGTCAGACAGTTTGGTGAGGTAAATAGAAGACGAATGGTAGGTAGGCAGTTACTAGAAGTAATAACCAATTTTCTGGGAAAAAGTTATGGAGATTAGAGAATTTTTAGAAGCAATAGAGGGCAGACAATTAATGGGAGAGATACATTGTGGCATTAATTGAAAGGAAATGAAACAAATGAGAGTAATTAACAATTATTGGAAGCGACATTTGTCAGCCTGTGTCAAAGACCATGGAAGAAAACAGGGGAGACAATTCTGAAAATCCATGTTTTCAGACGATTCGGCATCAAAGAAGATAAAGGAGGCTAGGCAATAGTTCAAAACTATATTGGTCAGACAGTTCGCAGAGAAAAGGGGGGGGGGGAGAGAATGGATGGTTCACAATTACTGGACGACATGTTTGTCAGTTTGGCAGAGGAAGGGGAGAACGGGTTGAATACAAAAAATTAGACAACTACCAGGTTTTTGAGCCGCAAAATGTAGAAGGGAACCTGGAATTGTATTTTCCTCATCATACTGCAGAAATGGACACGGACAGGGTAGAGAACATCTGTACGTTTAAAGGGATAATACACGAATATTGAATGACGTTTAATACCTGTGCAGGGGAAAAAAGGCGGGAGGGAACGGCAGACAATTGTTTGGAGCAATGCTTGTCAGACAATTTGATGACAGCAGGCCAAATGGAGATAGACAGTTTTGTTGAAGTAATGTTT
>JADBJO010001090.1:450000-455000 GCA_016801955.1 Conus betulinus
GCTGAGTAAATCCTACATGGGAGAGAGAACGGGCCAGTTGCAGGCGCTATCTTTCATTGTTATAGACTGTGCATATGTGTTGAATCACATGAGACTTACTTTAAGATTTTGATTTGCCTATGCAGACTGTCAGAGCAACGCGAGGCGTTTCCCTGAGCGATGGTTCAGGCGACTAAAAATAAATGTTGCACCACTGCACCCAACCACATTAGGAGTCATGTTGACTCCATGTCCTGGCTGGCGAAATGTCAGCACTGAATTATCACGTTAGTTTGTACACAATCCTTGCTAAAATATGGGATGAATACAAAATGTGAACATGATGACGACATAATAGGCTGGTAGGTTCATCTTGTTCGCGCTGTCCTGTTTCCCATCTCTGACAGCTCTTACACCCATCCCTCTACAAGTTTTTTTTCTCTAATTCCCCTCATCTTAATATCCTCCCCCCTCCCGACCCCTTCCATCCGCCGGTTACGCTCCAAAAACATTCTCTCTCTCTCTCTCTCTCTCTCTCTCTCTCTCTCTGAAAGCTACGCCATGAGCCTCGTGGTTCGTGCTTTCAGTCCTAAATCAGTGGTACGATCTGTCCTAGCTCAGCTTTCAAGGGACCAGCCAACACTCAGTCAATAATCACATTACTCGGCGCAGCGATTCACGAGCCACGGCCATGACAGATAGACAGGCTACTAAACAAGCAGCCAAATACAGTTGCACGGTTCTCAAGGAATCAAAAGACTAGGTCACGTCTCACACGCTATTAAACACATATACACACCAGCCGTACTTGTTTTGTTCCTGTCCATTTCAGTATTACTGCTTAACCCAGAGTACCCGCTTCTACTTTCCCACTACGCACGTCCTGTTCCCACCTATCCCGCTTCTCTTCTCCCCTCTTCTCTAACCCCCCCCCCCCCCCCCCCTCTTTTTTCCGTATCCCCCACCTCCCACCCTCTACCCACCTCTGTCTCCTTTTCTATACCTCATGACTCCACAGCAACATTCCCTTCACGCTTCACTCACAGAATCCAGTTCATTTCTGGCTGAAGAGGGGTGTGGGGTTGTGGGTGAGGTGGTTGAGGGGGGGGGGGGGGGGGGGGGGTGTGAATGGGGAGAGTGTCGGCGATGAAGATTATGGACATGACATTCTTCGGCAGGAAATCCAAACTGGGCGGTGTAGACTCTGGAAGTCCCAGTTGCATGTCCTCGGAGGTGACGTCATTTTAAACCCAAATAATCAAAAATGGGGCGCGCGTGACTCGTACTTCATTATGCTCCGACTATTCCACCCATCGCACTGTCCAGACTAAAACCTGCATGGAAGGACAAAAACATCTCAATGAAACACAAGATTAGCAGCGCTGGTGAATTTTATCCCCCTGCGGGACATGGACCCTCCCTGCTGATCTGGAAGGAGGAATCTAAGCCATGGGAACACGGTGTTACCGCAAGACCCTAGGCATCAGATACATTGGTCATATCCCCAATCAACAAGCGTTTCAAAACATCAGACTGCAAGCGCATAGGACTGTACGAAGATCTATTGCTATCAGTTATGAAAAAGAAACCTACGTTGGTATGGTCATGGAACAAGAGCCAATGGAATTTCTACAGCAGTCCTGCAGGGCTTTTTAAGCAGGGAGACGGAGGGAAGATAAGAAAGAAAAAAAAACCGATAAACTGACAACGTTGCAGAGTGGACTGGGGAAACATCTGCAGAAACCCAGGCCTTGACACACAGCCGACAGAACTGGAGGAGCCTGGTGAACTGTTCTTCACTGTGGTGGCCCAGTGACTCCCGTTGAGTTCAGGAAGAAGAAGAAGAAGAAGAAGAAGAAGATGATGATGATGATGATGATGATGATGATGAAGAAAAAAGAAGAAGAAGAAGAAGAAGAAGAAGATGATGATGATGATGATGATGATGATGATGATGATGATGATGATGAAAAAGAAGAAGAAGATGAAGAAGAACAAGAACAAGAACAAGAAGAACATGAAGAAAAAGAACAACAACAAGGAGAAAAAGAGAAAGAAGAAGAATTCCATCTAATCCCTTCTATTTTCATTCCATGTTATACTGGCATGTGCTTGTTTGTGAGCATTTTGTTGAAAGTGATGATGTTGTTTTGTAGAAAAAGAAGTTCGAAAATGAAGGAGGTAGTTGAAACATTGAGCAAAAAATAAATAATACATACATTGTTCTCATCAAGGTAAGTCTTCACTTATTCCTGATCTTAACCTTACAAGTGGCAAGTCTTGAATATGATGCTTAATAATTTCAATCTATTCCACCACTGTAAGTCGGCCAAATGATACTAACTGATATTGGTTGATCACTGTGAGCCGCCAGTTTTCAAGCTGAGGACAGTACGTATCTGTGGGTCTGAATCTAGGGAGTATTGCTGTTAAAGCAGAAAACGCTGACAGGGGAGACAAAAGAAAGTCGTAGTGGCTACACATCTGAAACTTCAAAGGAACTCTTTCTGGACGCTAAGAGCAGTCCTTCATTCTGAATGAAAGCCGCACCACAGAGAGAAAGATGGGACGACGGAAATGTAGACACATCACCCATTCTCCGTATCTTCGGTGCACGTGAATTATCGTTGACATGAGCTGAATCGTCACGCACCAGTGAACGCACGTACAGTCAGACAAAAGATCACACGCTGGGCGTGTTCTTGAAGGAACAATTCAGACATGTGACACAAAACTAGCGAATCGTGACAGTTGATTCCAAGAATTGTGACGGGAACGAAATTTAGCTTTAATGTCAAATCATTCTCGCGTGAGGTCTAATCACGTATTGGACCTTGACAGATTTCTTCCTGATTGGTCTGAGGAGGGCGATGGGGGAAAGGAGAGGAAGGGGAAACCACTCTCAATCCAAACAAGATTATTATCTATCCAACCATTCAGTCTATCTCAGCTTCGTCTGAAGTCGTCACGTAGGCAGCAGACGTCTGCTGATGGTAGTACAGACTTGAAGTGCCGTGCGCTTGTCAGGATAAATAAATGCAAGTGTCAGCAAATGTTACCGGTATTTCGACAGACATTTTGCGATCGTTATGCCTAGAAGCATTACAGCAAAATAATCAATGCATCTTTCTTAAGACACTGTGAAAAAAGGAGTTAGTTTCAAAGATAGAAAATTCATTAGTCAATTACATAACACACACATAAGTAAATATAAGTTGATTTTCAACATCCAGCCGGAAAGATCATTATTAGCTTATTGAGACATGAGAATGCCAGGGATGTCCGTGTAAAACCCATAGTTTCAAAAACATGCGGTTTGAATACGGTCGGAGATCAGCTTCACTTTTTTTTTAACATGTCAACATGTCTCTCATATCCGTGAAAGAATATGACCTATCTGATTTTCATAAATGCGAGCACAAAGGCACTGTTTAAATTCAAATAATTTGTTTTACCTTGCAATGTTGAATACGATGCTTTTATACAGTAAAAAAAAAAAAAAGGAATAAGTACGGTGCTTATATACAGTTAAAAGGAATGATCACACTAACGTTCGTTGATGCAGGTTTTATGTTAGCTCATCTGATTTGTGCATGTTGTTTTCAAGAAATCCTCTTGGCCCCAGTGAGAGTTAAGGTTGTTTAAAAGGTGAAGGTCGATGGAACATTGGGTCAAGAGAAATAAAAGGGATGAGTCTATTATAACAACAGGGTAGCCAATTAGTGGATGCAATATGTGACGGGGGAAAAGGAGCTGGGAGGAAAGACAATCTTTGGAAGCAATCCTTGTCTGGCATTTTTCCGGGAAAAGGGTGGCAAGGGGTGGACAAATACTGGAAGAAGCAGTATTAGTCAGACAGTTTGAGGGGGGTAAACGGAGGACCGACGCGATTGACATTTTATTAGATGTAATCTTTATCATACACTTTGGTGAGGATACTGGATGTGAGGTAGAGAATTTTTGGGAAACAATCTTTATCAAAGACATTGGCCGGGAAAGGGAGATCAGGGAATAGACAATGAGTGAAAGAGATATACGATCGTGACAGTATTTGACAGGGAAGTGAAACAAGTGAATATAGACAATTATGGGAAGCGATATCTATCAGACAACTTCAAAATAAAGGAGGAAAGAGAGAGTAGACAATTATCAAAAGCCATGGTTGTCGGATGATTTGACATGAAAGCAGATAAGGGGGGGGGGGGGGTAGACAATAATTATTGTTAAAAACTGTAGTGGTCAGGCAATTCACCGAGAAAAGGAGAGAGAAGAAAGAGTACACAATTAATGGAAGTAATATTTGTCAGTATGGTGAGGAAAGGGGAGGACGGTTTGTGGATAAATATTAGACAATTATCGGATGGTTTTAACAGCAAAGTGCGGAAGGGAGGCTGTCAATTATTGGAGGTTGTATTTTTTTCAAATCATGCTGCAGATATAGACAGGATAGACAACATTTGTCCAACGTCTAGCAAGAAACTCTAGGCAGGATGGTGCACGAGTATTGCATGATATATGACCATTTTGCAGGGACGAGGCATAGAAGGGCAGACAATTATTTGAAGCAATGTTTGTCGGGCAATTTGATGACAGGGGGGAGAGGGGGGTATATTGGAGGTCGACATTTATTGGAAGTGTTATGAGCCAGACGATTTGGCGAGATATAGTAAAAGGAAGGACGGCAAATTGTCAGGAACAATACACGTCACAAGATTCAGTGAAGAAAAAAAAGAAGATATTGTGGGCTGAAGTAATATGAACTTGACGAAGTGGCGAGCAATGGGTAAAAGGGAGGGTACCAGACAATCAGGAACAATATAATACGTCACAAAATTCAGCAAAAATGGGGAGATCCCAGCTAAACAATCAGTAAAATCAATCTTTTCCACGCGATTCGAAGAGCAGAAGAGAGTGTCAATCACTACCGGAAGTGTAATTTGTCTAATAATTTAATGGGGAAGATAAGAAGAATTAATGAAAAAGTAAAACACTTCGCAACTAGAAAAGGAAAACAGTTCTTC
>JADBJO010001090.1:460000-472500 GCA_016801955.1 Conus betulinus
AATGAGAGTAAAAGCAAAAGAGTTCTAAAACCCTGTTTCTGTTTTGCGTGCAGTGAAATGAGAGTAAAAGCAAAAGAGTTCTAAAACCTGTTTTTTCACACAAAGCACTGTTTTGCACCAACAGAATAGAACATGGTTTCATTTCTACCATGTGAATCGGGCAGAACTCTTCCTGTTAGAACTGCAAAATAAACATGAAGGATGGCGGTGCCAATACAGCGGACGGGGAACGTTGTTTTCATCAGAGAAGCTGAAGGTAAGGTGATCAGATGCAGAGAGCCCAGAGGAGTGATGAAATGAATAACAGACAGAGGGAGGGGGAAAAAAAAAAGAACAAGATGCAAAGCATATAAACGTACGCCCAGTTTAACTAAAGTATCGCACCACGGGGAGGGAGGGGGGGGGGGGGGGGGGCGCTAAAAAACGTCACAATCAATCTGCGTCATAATGTATTTCGTCACTGGCTGAGATATTCCATAAAAAGAAAAAAAACCGTCTGGGGCCGTTATAGCTGTTAGTAACGGCTGTTCTGGTAAAATAAAACATCGGGCATCATCCGTGACCCATAATGAATATACCTAAAAATTTTCAGAAAGATCGGCCCCGAAGTTTTTGTCTGGAGCGAGTGGAACACATTTTGATTAGGGACAGACACACTGGGAGTACAAAAAGAAGACGTAGGAATGCAGAGTATGTTTCACAAGTTGTAGACCCGCTGACCTTTGTCAGCTCTCCCCAGACCTGCCTCTCCGAACTGACCCGGTCAGCTGTAGTCAGAACTGCCGTTCAGCCAACTGATCATCTTCACCAAACGTTTTCATCACTTAAGTCTTCAGGGTACAGACGGTTGACGGAGAAGTTGGCAGATGTTTGAAAATGGGTAAGAATTAAACTGGCCTCAAGAAAGGCATGTTCTGACAATCACAGCTGCACCTCTCTCTCTCTCTCTCTCTCTCTCTCTCTCTCTCTCTCTCTCTCTCTCACACACACACACACACACACACACACACACACACACACACACACACACAAACGCGCGCGCGCATGCACACATGCCAACAGCCACTCGTGGACGCACGCATTCACATATATGCGCGCGCGCATGCACGCACACGTACAAGCTCTTATGGACGCACGCATGTACACACACACACCACACTACTACTACTACTACTACTACTACTACTACTACTACCATCACCACCATCATCATTACTACCACTACCTTCTCCTATTCCTCCTCGTCGTCCCTCATCCCTGCTTCTCCTCTTCTTTCTTCCCCGTGCATTCTCTGCTTTTTTTTTTTTTACCTTCTTCCTCTTCCGTGCCATACTGACTGTTCGATCTACGTCGGAGAGAAGAAGACAGGGCTGGGTGGAGATTGGGAGGTGTGACATGCCAATACTCTGTCTAAACCTAGTCTCCTCCACACCAGCTGCCTCGCTGGGGGGGGGGGGGGGGGGGGAACACTGTCTTGTTGGGGAGGCCTGTGCGGCCACTTCTACTGGGGCAAGAGGAGTCGCCTTGATGGACTGCAGAGGAAATCTGTGAGGAGAACCCCCACTTAGGGACTTTGAAGATGTTAGCAGTAATAGGAATGGCCAGGTCACGCTGTTTCTCTGTCTGTGTCTCTCTTTGTCTCTGTCTCTCTCTGTCTGTCTCTCTCTGTCTCTGTCTCTCTCTGTCTGTCTGTCTGTCTGTCTCTCTGTCTCTCTCTCTCTCTCTCTCTCTCTCTCTCTCTCTCTCTCTCTCTCTCTCTCTCTCTCTCTGGGAGGAGGGGGGGGGGGGGGGGGGGGGGGGGGGGGGGGGCGGCGGCAACAACGGATTTGAGTGTGTGCGATTGCCTTGATATCTTTCTTTTTACATCTCGATTCCCCGTGTCTCTACAGCAGCATTTCCCGTGTCTCTACAGCAGCATTCCCTGTGTCTCTACAGCAGCATTTCCCGGTGTTTCTTCTTCTCCAGCTGCCCGTGCTCAACACATCCGTGGGCAGTCTCCAGGGAGCAATGACTAGCAAGTCGTCATGCTCTAACTCAGCAGAGGACACCATGCAGGGTTGCTGAGTCACATGGGTGGTCTCATTGGTGTCCTGTCTGATCCAACACCCCCAGGACCTACTAAGCCCTCTACAGACCACAGAACTTTCTTCGTCGTGGAGGCAGTGTCAGAGAATGAGTCTCCTCCAAAAGGGCACCCCAATGCCAGGTCCATGTAAGTCCCTTGACCTTGCCGACAGCAACAATCTGGACACGAGGTCACAACAGGCATGGTCGCGGAGAGAAAATCAAGACTGAGGTCTCCATGAGAGCAGGACTTGAAGGGGCACATGATTAGTGAGAACGAGGATGATGACAACGAGTCTGTGGAATTCTATGCTGGTCATTGACTACATGGCAGGGTTGTATTCCTCCGCGCTAAGCCTCTGGCATCCTCCAGTGATGTGCAGGAACTATTAGCAATACTTTCAGTGACGCATCCATGACGTGGATACATCTCCGCTGTGTGGTTGCAGTCTTCCCGTTTGAACTGAGAGCGTACTCACCTCCAGGCACAATCTAGCCATGGTTGAAAAATCTCAAAAGTAGTGAAAATAAAAACAGCACATGAGAGAATTTCAAACTGGCCTCCAGTGTGCTGACAACTAGGCCTGTTCTGACAACTAGAGCTGCACCCTCTCTCTCTCTCTCTCTCTCTCTCTCTCTCTCTCTCTCTCTCTCTCTCTCTCAAGGCTCTCTCTCTTCTGACCATCTCTCTCTCTCTCTCTCTCTCTCTCTCCTCCTCTCTCTAAAATCTCTCAGTAAAGGCCTGTTCTCTCTGTCTCTCTCTCTCTCTCTCTGTCTCTCTCTCCTCTCTCTCTCTCTCTGTCTCTGTCTCTCTCTGTGTGTGTCTGTGTGTCTGTCTCTCTCTCTCTCTCCTCTCTCTCTCTCTCTCTCTCTCTCTCTCTCTCTCTCTCTCTCTCTCTCTCTCTCTCTCTCTCTCTCTCGTGTGGATATAATTATGTTAGACGTGACAAGTCGGAGCTCTTTCACTTCAGTTTGCGACCGAGTATAAGCAGATTATGTCCCATACATAGGTAACTAAGAATAAAGAAACAACGTAAGGGAAAAAAAAGAAAGAATTTAAACAAAGAAGAATATCAAACCAGTTAGTCCATTGTACCCTATTGCGTGAATACCTTTGGTACTTTGAATACCGACTTGACCACAACTGTCACAATCGGAACCAAATCTTGTACCGTCGTAACCGACGTCTACCATATTTTGTACCCAAACCTGTCACAATCATGAAATAATGGATCGGATCGGATCTGATGAAACAGGGAGTGTGGGGGTATGGAAGCTACCTGCCGGCTTCTGTACAGACCATGGTCTATGGAAAAAGCTTACCATTACTGATCGCCAGAAGTGAAATTTTGGGGCTGGAAAAAAAATGCTTTAAAACTTCTGTCGGGGTTTTCTGCTGATAATAATAGGTGCTTGTTTTTGCTGTCTCTGATTTCAGTCATTTTTTTGGGTTTTTTTCTGCTCAACAGCATTTCGGCGACTAACAACCGGTACCAGCATATCTCAAACACCAAAACTGTATGAATGAATTAATAAAGCAACAACTTTGAACTGAAAATAAACAAAGACATGTTTCAAAAACGTGTGTGTATCTAACTATAAAGCCCCTTCAAAAGCCTCAGACTAACAAGAAGTACAGAAAGCACTTACCAGATGGGGAATGCAATAAAGGAGCCGGATCTTTGACCCAACAAGGAAGAGAAGACTCACAGGATGAATGCCGTGAAAGACTGTACTCCCCGAACAAATGAACGCGAAGTTCAATAAAGACCAAAGACGTTTCTGTTATTGGACTCGAAACCAAGAGAGTCATCGACCCCCGCACTAAAACGGCAGCAGCGTACCGATAGTGGAACAAATCCGGAGGACGACGTTGGAGTGGGGGTGGCGTGGGTAAGAACGAAGTGGAGTGAGTGAGTAATAAGACAACCTAATCGATCTGAAGATAAGGCGGACAGTACACAAGACGTGACCCTTTTCAGCAAGGCTGCTTTCCCACTTTCCTCTGAGATTTCCTATCTGGAAACGTGACCATCACTTGTGTTCGGGTTTTGTACACAGCCATTTTAGCTGCCGTTCCATTAGCTGGGGATGACCCTTATCATAAAGCCTCACTTCCAGACCCTAAACCTCTGACACCTACTGAAACTTGATAGACCGACCTGATGAATGAAATTAGTAGGAATAAAAAAAAAAACAGCTGAAGAGATAGAGAGACGCACATTTTGTGGGCTTTCCTTTCCCTGCGCTCAAGAAATATACGTACCCTTGCGATTTTTTTTTTTTTTTCAAATAGTTTACTTCACTCATATGACGCACTCCGATCCTTGAAGATCGATGAAGAGGATGGCCGCCGATGGCCTCATTGGCGTGCCCATTGCTGTGCCATGTCTATGTTTGGGTAGCCGATCCTGATCTTCTCCAGATCATTATCAACGATCTTTTTAACCATTTTGTTGGTGAGTGGGATTTCATCGAACTGTCCTGTTGCAAATGGCATTGAACGGATGCTGCAGTCTCAATCCCAAATGACATTCATGGTGGCGAACTTGACATAGTCGTTGAAAGATCCGTAATCGTGGGTACTACTACGCAATGGTCGTTGGAATATCAGTAATAATTTGGATGTGGCTGGGAACGCGCTCTACATGTCTACCTAGCTAGTTGGTTATGTCTATATGTGTGAAGGTATGCGTGCGTCTGAGAGCGTGCGTGCGTGCGTGCGAGCGCGCGTGTGCGTGAGCGTGCGCGCGCGCGAGTGTGTATGTGTGTAAAGGGGTTCAAACTACAGAGATAAAATCGGTATATCATAGATCAGTACATCTAACATGTGGACTCCAAACCTTGGATTCTCCCCTCCCAACCCATCCTCACCCCTCATATAGCTGAGTACCATCATGATTGAGATCGAAACTCACAAGTGGTGACTTGGTCTATGGGGATTTCCATTCTAGTGAAGTAAGAGGAAAGGGATCTTGTGGCAGCACGCAGGCTTATTCAAACAAGAGACAGAGACAGAGACAGACAGACAGAGAGACAGAGACAGACAGAGACAGAGACAGGGAGAGGCTAGCTCTCTTTGTACTGCTTGTCGAAAACAAATCGCACGTTTTCTTCTTTTTTCTTTTTCTTTTCACTGCAGTGAATGAAGATAAGTGATTGCTCGTTCATTTTCGTTGTCCTGAGTGATGTGTATCTTGCCTGAAGAAGACCTAAGAGGTCGAAACGCGTCGTGTTTTGTCTTGTGATTCGTTTGTCTATCTTTTCTTGGCGGTTCGATATTAATTTCATTAAAACGTTTTCTTTTGGTTTTCGCAAAAAAAATATATTGTTGAGCCTGCTCTTCCACGCACGTTCCTATTGACGATTTTTACATGTTCCAATTAATTCTTTTTCCTCTTCATTTCGATGTCAGCTTTGGAGAGAAATTCAAACACTTTTCTCTTAGAGCCTCACCTCCTGACAGCCAAAAGGTGACGGTAAACGTGACGACTGATCACTGTTGTCATCATCATCATCATCATCATCATCATCATCATCATCATCATCATCATCATCATCAAGCATCTCCAATCTGTTTTCAGTGTTTGTTCAGAGGACACACGCGCGCGCACGCGCGCGCGCACACACACACACACACACACACACACACACACACACACACACACACACACACACACACACCACCGCTACCATTACCACCACCGTCACCACCACCACCACTACCGCCTCCCATGTCCCCCACCCCCTCCCGTCCCCTTCTCCTCTTATTTCCTCCCTGTGGATTTCTACCTACGTCCATCTCCTTCCTCTTTTCCCTGTCTTACCAGTATTGACTTGTGCGATCTACGCGGGAAAAAAGAGAGACAGGATTGGGTGAAGACTGCGTGGTGCCAGAATGCCAACACTCCGACCGAAACCAGTGTCCTTCATTCTAGCTGCCTCACAGAGGGGACACTGCCTGTTGGGGAAGCCCGTGTGCTCACTTCTATTTAGGCAAAAAGACGTCGCCTTGGTGGACTGCGTAAAAAAAAAAAAAGATCAGAGGGGAGAGAATTCCATGGCTTCGGGATTTTGAAATTGAAGCTAGTGATAGTCAAAATCACTGTGTGAGTGTGTGAATGAGTGCGTGCGTGTGTGTGTGTGTGTGTGTGTGTGTGTGTGTGTGTGTGTGTGTGTGTGTGTGTGTGTGTGTGTGTGTGTGTGTGTGTGTGTGTGTGTGTGTGTGTGTGTGTGTGTGTGTGTGTGTGTGTGTGTGTGTGTGTGTGTGTGTGTGTGCGTGTGTGTGTATCTAAATTTAATGCTCCTTTAAAAGCCTCAGGCCACCAGGGCGTCAGTCTTACATCCACAGGCACAGAAAGCCCTTGCCAGAAGGGTGATCCGCTGAAGAAGCCCGACATTCTTCTTTCCAGCGAAAAAAAAAAAAAAAAAACGAGGTTCAGAATGGACGCAGTGAAAGACTACACTCCCCGAACAAATGAATGCAACGCTCAATGCAGGCCAAAGACTCTTTACTGTTACCGCACTCAGAACCGCTAGCATCATGGATCTGTGCACCAACACTGCAGCCGCGTACCCATTGTAGAACAAATCCGGAGAGAGAAGGAGGAGCGGGTTGTTTGGGTCAGGCTGAAGTTTCGTGAGTAACAAGACCACCTCATCGATTCCAAGACAAAGTTAAAAGTACACGAGACTTGACCCTTTTCGACAAGCAGGCTGTTTTGTCACTTTCCTCTGAGGTGTTCATATTCTGGGAAAGTGATCTCTTGTGTTTAGGCTTCGTGCACATACATTTTGCCGACGTACATTGATCAGTGGTAAGCTTTTGCTGTAAGACCTCCCTCTAGACCCTAGCCTAAGCCCTACTGGAACTCGAAGGATCGATCTGATAGATGAAACAGCCTGAGTGAACACGGCTGCAGAGAAATGGACGCAGATTCTGCGCGCTTGTCTTTCCCCCCCTCTCTCTCTCTCTCTCTCTCTCTCTCTCTCTCTCTCTCTCTCTCTCTCTCTCTCTCTCTCTCTCTCTCTCTCGCCTTTCCCCGTACTGATGACAAATGCGTCCGCTCAAAAATATTTTTCACCCACTTTATTTGACTCATATGATGTATTCCGATCTTTTGTATGCTGTGGATTATCTTGTCATCATGTCAAAATTTCAGAACTTTGTGAACAATTCATTTTTCTCTTCGGCACTTCATCAGGTTAAAAATACAAGCATTTAATGAAAGGGATTGACCTGGAAACAAAATATCATGAACTCTAGCTCTGCACGCAGAAACTGGTACAATCGCATCCTCTGTGTTTTCTTAATGTACTGGTGGAAGGAACCCACATTGACCTGGGAAACAAAATATCATGAACTCTAGCTCTGCACGCAGAATAACTGGTAAGAGGTAATCCTTTTTAATCGCATCCATCTGTGTTTAATCGCATCCATCTGTGTTTCCTGCGGGAACTTGTTACTGGTGGATATCGTAACCCCCTCTGGCACCTGACACGAACCCCCCTTGCGAAGATCTCCCTTGGCGTGTAAACAGTATGGTTCCAAACCTCCGTCTCTCTCCTCAACACGTCCTCTCCCTGACATAGATCCGTCATCCTGGTCTCCTCCCTCTCCCCGTCCCCCCTAAATAAGATCTCCCCCTTCTCTCTCTCTCTACCTCTCCTCTCTCTCTCTCTCATCTCACTCTCAATAGATATATAAATCCGGTCTCTCTCATAACTCTCTCCCTCTCCTCCCTCTCCCTCTCCACCTCCCTCCCCGCTGCCCTCTCTCTCCTCTCCTCTGCTATCTTCTCCTTCGATCTCTCTCTCTCTCATCTCTCTCTGAAAGTGTAAAGATATGTTTTTTTGGTATAATGGAGTTCAGTACTAACTTATGGATTTGTACAAAAGTGAAATTTATCACTTAGTAGTATATTTATTCCCCTTCATGATGGACTGACTAACAAATAAGCTTGAGATCTTGAGTCTTGATTCTTGAGTCAGTCCCTCTCTCTCTCTCCTCTCCCCTCTACTTCTCTCTAGGTCGCATCTCTCTCTCATCTCTTCCCCTGCATGTTAAACTGATAGGCTCCATATTAAGCTCTAATTCAAAATCCCTTGAGATCTTGAGGCTCTAATATTCTACGAATCCTTGATCTGATCTCAGTCTTCTCTCTGACGAGAGGATTTCCTCTCTCCTCCCTCTCCCCCCTTCCTCTCTACTCTCTCTCTATCTCTCTTCAGTTTTCCTCTTTAATTCTCTGTCTCCTCTTCATGTCTCTCTCTCTTTGTTTGTTCTAGCACATTTCTCTCTAGATCTCACCTCAGCTTTTCTTCCTCTCTGATCGTTCTCTCCATTAAGTTCTCTCTTCTCCTCATCTCTCCCCTTCATGTATCAGACCATGACCATGTTGTCCATAAAGTGTCACGGTAATTCCTCTCGATTGAAACAAGGCTACCAGCAAGCATCCTCTTTTTCAGAGGATGGCCACAGAGGGTGCCCTAAGTGCGCCCATTGCTGTGCCATGTCTTTGCTTGGATAACCCATCCTGAAACTTAAACGTGACTTTCTCCAGACCATCGTCAACGATCTCGACGATTGTGTTGGCAGGAGGAACTTCATCCAACTGTCCAGCTTGGACAGGGAGTCGAAGGGCTGCTTCTGTCTCAACACCAGAGACATTCAAAGCCATGAGCTGGACGTTGGAATTGAACATTCCGTAATTGTGGTCCCACTGCTCAATACTCCAAAGCATAATTACTCTTACTGTTATTCTGGGTGTAGGTTGGAGTGGAAGTCCATTTGTCTATCTCTCTGTCCATCTATCTACCTATGTATCTACCTACCTACTTACCTACCTATCTACCTATCTTTCTATCTATCCACCCATTTATCTATCTATCTATCCACCCATCTATCTATCTATCCACCCATCTGTCTAGCTATCTCTATTTACCAGTTTATCTATCCATCTATCTCTTTGCCCATCTATCTATTTATCTATCCATCTATCAAAGCACTCTGTCTTTCTATTTATCACCATCTCTTTATCTTTTTATTTATCTATCTATGTCTGCACATTTCTGTGTGTGTGTGCATGTGTGCTAGGGGAGGAGGGTGGGGTGGGGGGTGCGCGCGCATGTGAAGGATTGTTACAAAGATGAAATGAAATCGGTAGATCATACACCAATACGTCTTGCGAGCGACTCCGAACCTAGGGACTCCCAGTCCCACCTAGCCCCCATGTAGCTGATTCGTGATTTCTTGATCTACGTCGAAATTCACGGTTGGTGATTTGGTTGATGGAAACTGCCATTCTAGAGTATGAGACTATGAGGCAAGGGATCTTGCAGCACGCAGGCTTATTCATTCAAGCGGCAGAGAGAGAGAGAGAGAGAGAGAGAGAGAGGAGAGAGAGAGAGAGAGAGAGAGAGAGAGAGAGAGATTAGATAGAAGATAGATATATACATGCATGCACCAAAACCTCCACTACCACCACCGCCTCCTCCTCCTCCACCTCCTCCTCCTCCTCCTTCTTCTTCTCCTCCTCCTCCTCCTCCCCCTCCTCCTCTGCTATTTTCTCCCTCTGCCGCTCCTCTTCTATCGTCGCTTGGAATTCACAGTGGGTTTTTTTTTTAATCTCCTTTCTCTGTCCCTCTGTTGCGGGTACTGACTTCTCCGATCTACACAGGGATACAGACAATATTGGACAGAGTCTGGGGGGGGGGGGGGGTTGGGGAAATGCCAATACTCTTATTAAACCTAGTCCCCTCGATTCTAGCGACCTGGAACACTGCCTGTATGGGAAGCCTGTGTTGCCACTTCCATTTGGGTCAGAGGAGTCGCCTTAATGGACTGCAGAGGAAATTGGACGGGGGAACTGCACTTCTTGGGGACTTTGAAGGTGTCCATAAAGACAGGAGCTAGTGAAGTAGTGTGTTTTTTGTGTGTGTGTGTGTGTGTGTGTGTGTGTGTGTGTGTGTGTGTGTGTGTGTGTGTGTGTGTGTGTGTGTGTGTGTGCGCTGTGTTTTGTGTGTGTGTGTGTGTGTGTGTGTGTGTGTGTGTGTGTGTGTGTGTGTGTGTGTGTGTGTGTGTTGTGTTTTGTGTGTGTGTATGTGTGTGTGTGTGTGTGTGTGTGTGTGTGTGTGTGTGTGTGTGTGTGTGTGTGTGTGCTGTTTTTTGTGTGTGTGTGTGTGTGTGTGTGTGTGGTGTGCTGTGTGTTGTGTGTGTGTGTGTGTGTGTGTGTGTGTGTGTGTGTGTGTGTGTGTGTGTGTTGTATGTGTGTGCATGTGTCTATGTGTCTGTCTGTCTGTTTGTGTATTCTTGTGTGTGCGTGTGTGTGTGTGTGTGTGTGTGTGTGTGTGTGTGTGTGTGTGTGTGTGTGTGTGTGTGTGTGTGTGTGTGTGTGTGTGTGTGTGTGTGTGGTGTGTGTGTGTGTGGGGGGGGGGGGGGGGGGGGGGGGACGGATACAGGTATGAATGATTGTCTTGAATTTTTTTTCCGCTTTGAATTTCGTTTTCTGTGTCTTTGCACTACCATTCATCCCATGTCTCTCCTTCCAGCTTTCCATGCCCCTCAAATCCGTCAGGAGTCTACAGGGAGAATGTCAAGTCACCATGAGGTAACACCTCAAAGGACACACTGTATGGCTGCTGAGTCATGTGGGTGGTTTCCAATGGTGTCATTCTGATCCAACATATACAGGAGATACTGAGCCTTCTACTGATGACAATAATTGATTTGTGATGCAGCCAGCAGTACCGAGTGTTCCCCCCTCCCGAGAGCACCACCATGTCTAACGAACTACGGTCGCCATCAACTTTCCATTATTGACGGCTTGGTCACGAACACATTCTCAGCATGGCCATGGGAAGGAAATTGGAAATGAAGTCACCACGGGAGCACAGCAGGGCATGAAGGGTCACAGAATTTGAGAAGTTAAATTTCCGATGGACAATACAGTTGATTGAATTGAATTGAATTGAGAATCTTTATATTGATCGATGAGACTAATGAAGATGATGATGTTGTAGAGTTCCATTCTGGTCACTGACTACATGACAGGCTGTACCCACCCACCCACCCACCCTCCTCCCTTTCCCCCCCTTCTCACGCCTCGGATGTCAACGGGTGACCAGAGCCAAGACATGCAGCCATGGTCAGGAAATATCAGCAACGCTTCCAGTGGCGCATCCAGGACGTAGCTGAATTTCCAGTGTTTGGCTCCAGTCCTCGTGTTAGAGCTCATAGCACACTTAGGTCCCGGTAGAATCCCAACCAGGGCTGAAAAACATCACAATGATGAAAATAAAGACAACCCATCAGAGACGTTTACCTCTGAACATTCTCACGGGTGATTATGTACTATCTTTTGTTTTCACAAGTTCTTGATTCTGTTCTTCTGCTTAACAGCATAGGCAGTACACAGTCAGTCCAAGCATACCTCAAGCACCAAAATTTGTGTTAATCAATTTATGAAGCAACAATTTTGATCTGAAGAAAACAGATATTTCATAAATGTTGTATCTAGTTTGAAAGTTCTTAAAAACTTCCCAGACTAACACGGCAAAGAAAGCACTAGCCAGATGAGGGTTCGGAAGAAGTAGGACTTCCATTGAATGAACCACTTGGATCTCCCCAAGGAAGGAGAGAAGGTTCAGGATGGACGCAGTGAAAAGACTATAGTCCCTCAACACATGAATGCAACGTTCGATGAAGACCACTCTTCCCTGTTCTCTTGGACTCGAAACTGTAGGCGTTATTGACCGTACCGCAGCAGTGTACCTAAGGTGGAACAGATCCAGACGAGAAAGGTGGAGCGAAGCGTGTTTTGGGTGAGGGTTAAGTTGAGTGATAATAACAAGACTACTAATCATACCAAGATGAGAGCAGCGAGTACACAAGACTCTTTTCAGACGGTTTTTTTTTTTATTCTTTACTCAGAGATTCAGTGTTTGGGAAAGTAATCATCCACTTGGCTTGGGCTTCGTATACACACACTGTGCCACCGTTCTGTTCGTCGGCGATAACGCTCACCATAAATCCTCACTTCCAATCAAGTGTAATCTTAAGCCTGAAATCTACTGGAACTTGGTTGATACATCTGATAGACGAAGCCAGCAGACATGGAAATGGTTGCAGAGAAAGAGACGCACTTTTTATCCGCTTGCCTTCTCCTGCACACATGAAAAATGCGTCCCCTCGCGAATATCATTTAAATGGTTTATTTGTCTCATGGGATGTATTCCTATCTCAGCATCCTATGGATTAGTGATTTGCATAATCATGTCACAAAAGTTCAGTACTTTGTGATAAATTGGGGGCGGGGGGGGGGAGGGGGTTGTCAGTTTGAGACCTTAAAATACAATTATCTGAATGGGATGTTC
The DNA here is from genome assembly GCA_016801955.1 of Conus betulinus. NCBI lineage: Eukaryota > Metazoa > Mollusca > Gastropoda > Neogastropoda > Conidae > Conus > Conus betulinus. Next base: position 472,439 of record JADBJO010001090.1, read on the forward strand.
TCGGAAACGATCTGTGATTTAAAAAAAACCTTCAATTTAGCTCTGCACATAGAATAACTAGT
>JADBJO010001091.1:0-57500 GCA_016801955.1 Conus betulinus
ATAGAACTTCAATGTTCCTTTGGTGTTTGTGTTCATAGTTAGATGGAAGAATCTTCTTTCATTCTCTTCAATTCCTAAGAGTGCCTGGTTGACATTACTGCACACGTCCTCATCGGCTCCACACAAACACACCTCGGAGCAGTTGAGGCCCTGCGACCAACAGGAACAGTGTGATGTGCAACTGGTCTTCTTGCACCCACATTTGATGAGGTGAGTAACTCTGTGGCTGGAGCTGGAGGATCCCTTGTTGGTACTGGTACTATCCTATCCCCCTTTTCCTTCCACCCATAGGTTGTTGCTGTGGGTAACTGAGGGTGAGGAATGTCATCCTGATGCCACACCATGGCCTGGTAATGTGCCCGGGCAATGGCTTCATGTAAGGCGTCCTCGTGTTGGAGGTAGCTTTTGAGCGTCTAGTTGTTTCTTGGTGAAAAGCTTTCATCTGAGATCACCAGCATCCACCAGAGTGCTACCAGGCTCATAGAGCTGGCAAACAATGTCTCAATGGCTGTTCAGTGTCAACTTCCATCTTCTTGGACGTCCCTCAGGCAGCAGATGCAGACACCACCTCCATGGAGCATCTGCTAAGTGCTTGCCAACAGGTCAGCTTCCCCTTGCCTGCAAATCGACCTGTTACGTCAGCTCCAGAAAAGGCAAGAAATCCTGATAAGGCTTCAGTCTTTGCATCACCAAGCGCAATCACGATTGGTCTTGGTGAGATTACTCGCTTCTTCTTCTCCCCCCACACCAGTGACAAAGTATGTGTTCCTGCAGAGCTGATGGTAATGGTGGATTGCAAGGAAGAAAAACGTCAGTGTCAGGTGACTGAATGTAGAGTTCTGTGGCTCCTCTTCGAACAGCATCCCGACTGTGCAGGATAAGTCTCGTGTCAGCTTCTTCTTGGGAGCTACAGAGTGTTGAACATCCATGGAGTTTGAGAGGACCTCTTGCTGCGAAGTCACTTTGAAGACCTTGGGCTTGCCCTCAAAGTGATGGAGAGCTTTCTTTGCAAGATAAACTGTCAGTTCCTCTTTGGTTGCGGTACTGGATAGGAACTGCTTTGCTGACGCCTTGCCAATTTGTGTATTGTCTGTGACGTGATAAACAGTTGCTGGCTTACCATCCTGGCGTCTCTCCCTTGTGGCCTCGTTCAATGAAGTGGTAAGATCATAAACGCTCAAAGACTAGATGGAGCTCATCATATTCTCTGCACTTGCTGTGTCCACTGCAGCTATGAAGTGGTCAGCCCATTGAGCACATGCCTTGACGCAAGGTGGCTTACCCATTGCCTGGACAATTACCATTCCATCAATTACAGTTGCCTTCATTGGTGTCAAGGGAGCAATGTCATTGGTAACATCCTCTGGCTGCAGATCAACACCAATTTTGTTTGGCAGGTCCTCAAGTATAGGCATCAGCTTGCTTTTGTCTGTGCATAGTAGGAGTTCACCACTCACTGTGAACAAGGCTCGTGGGGGAGACGTGAACTCATGCTGACCAATGCTTTCCTTGAGGTTCATCTCGGGGTGTGAGCCTGCAACAATCAACATGCGGGCAAATAGTGATCTGTCGTCCTTGAGAGCTCCACTACCCGATCAGCCACTTTATGTTTCACCGACTTCCTCCTTGCACTTATCCATGTCTTCAGTTGAACCTTCTTCATTCTGGCCCAGATACTGACCTCATTCGTGTTGATGCGTTCCTCAACAAAGTTGGCATACTTCTGCTGCCCAGTGTGTTCTTGGTTGCACACATCTTTCTGCACCTCAGCTGGCATCACAACCTGTGTGTTAATGTTGGGCAGTTCTTCACCCTCGTACTTCATAGGATTCATGGACGATATTAGCACTCTCTTGAGTCGAGCAATGTTCTCTTCCTGTCTTGTCCAGACACAGCCGTGACAGGTCATGATGTTCCTTACGTGTAGTTGTTGTTGAGCCAGCCATCACATGTGCTTCTTCAGCAAGCCTATTAAGCTCTGGAGCTGTAAGGAAGAATCTCTCCCGAGCATTGGCATTCTGTGTAATGCCCACGACTCCTCCAGTGACTTCCATGATGCGGTTGATGTGCTTAAGAGCATGATCCACCCAATAGCACAGAATGGGATCTGGTTTTTGTTGGCTACAAAGTTTCCATCCATGAACTCTTGATGTATGTCTGGATTTGTGATCTGAAGGGCTGTCATCTCCGCAGGGTAAAGTGGAACCAGCCTGGCATACTTTTGTTTGTCATAAGCAAAGAAGTACTTGCAAAGAGCATCAAGGAACGACTGGAGCAGCTCCCAAAGACCATCACGGGTGGCACGGATGAATGTATATATGAGTAATACCATCCTCATGTAGGTCCGCACAAACTTGAAAAGTGAACTTTGTGACCTCTTCTTTATCAAACTCGGCCATTATTTTCAATACCCTTTGGGAATCAAGGATAGTTAGCATATTTTGCTGCTCTTTCAACATCTCTTGTTGCAGGTGTTGAACACAACTTTGGTCAAGCTGCTGTGCTGCCTCTACACATGGCCTCTTCAGATAAAGATGATCTAGGGAGAATTCTTTTACACAGAGATCATAGAGGGCCTGGACCTTAGTCATGTGTGCTTCCAGGGCTCTTTTCATGTGCTTGGCTTCTAGGATCTGTCTCGTTGTGATTGGACCATAGATGTCAGCTTCACTCCAAGCCTCGTCAAGCCCACTGTCTTCGATGGCATTCCCAGCTGCCCGCAGTGCAGCCATCACAGTATGCACCTCATCCAGTCTCAGCACCCACTTGCCCTTGCAATCATCCCTTGTAATCTCAAGCTGTTTGGTTCCTTCATATAAGGTCATGTCCAAGGTGATAACCGTCTTCCTGTCGGGTCCCATGAGCATGCAATTGATTTGTTGTGTCTGTTTCAGGACTGTGATTAGTGTTTGCCATTCATGGGCAGCTATCAAAGGCAGGGCACTAACCTCTGTCGAAGGTTTTTCAGATGACAAGAGAGATTTGTAGGCTGCCCAGGTAGGGATGTTATGACATTTGCCACTGCCACCCTGTTGACGTGCTGGCTGTTCTGGATCTTGCATGGCTGTTGACTCACCAAAGGAAAGCTGCAGCAGTTGGCTGCTGTGATCCCTCAGGAACTACAGGTTGGTTGATATCCATGGCTTGAACATCCCCTGGAGCCTGTTGATCGTCTGGTCGGCTGATATCCATGGCCTGGACATCCTGAGACACATTTTGATTGTCTGGTGTGATGACATCCATGGCTTGAATGTCGCTGGCTTCAGTATTGCGCATGATTGCCCTAGAAAGCAGCCACACAGAGTCTTGTACAGAATAGGGTTCGATTGCTCCCACATTTGCTCCAGGATGGTATCCAGCGAAGATGGTACCTTCGGCTGCCTGTGCATTAGGTGCATGGCAGCATATGAAATCTGGGTCAGTCAGTCCCTTCAGAGAGCGGTTCCTGGCTTTTTGGTCATTCAGCCTTAACTTCCTTGTGCTCTAAGGCTCAATTGAAGGTATTTTGCACTGATACAGTGGTGGTGCTGTTGCATGTAGGTTCTGCTTCCCATCGGTGTGTCCTCATTGAAGTCATTGTTGTCGATGGCAAAGAAAATGAATGTCCCCTTGCACATTGTTGCTGGCAAATATGCTCCTTGTTCCTGGGCTGCCTCTATGAATGCATTAGCCAGTTGGGTTTCAAGCCTCAGGATCCTTGTGTAATCTACAGAGAGGCCAGGCACATGCAGGAATTCAAGGAGCTTCTTGCTCCTAGTGGACTGCACAGTTCAACAAGAAGTTAGCTGTAGGATCATAAACAGGATAAATAGACATTCTGTAGTGAAGACACTGCTAGTTCAGATTGAATATTTGTCAGAAACACTTTGGAAAACACAATGTAACATTCTGGCACTTCAGACTCTGAAACAAAGCGTGATTGATACAGTACGTTGGGTCAAAAGTGACCTTTCAGCTTTGTCGCTGTGTCAATGTTACTGAAGGTCCCACAGAAAAAATGGCGACAACATTTTTCCACTTTCTGGCAATGCTAAGAACACATTCATAATAGTTGCAAAAAATTAACATGCAAAACCAACGGGAATCCCCATCTGTTATGTTGCCGCCCCCCCCCCCCCCCCCCCCCCTACTATTATTTAAATCCCTGATTCAGAGATTTGACAACAAACATCAGGGGGGGGGGGGGATCACAGAACTCTATCGTAAATCCAACCGAACTCAGACTTTTCTTATTTTCACGTGTTTAAATGCCAAGCTTGCTTCAATCGAGGAGATTTCACCTTCTACATTATCTTTCCCTCGTCGGTCAGAAATATAAGGTAGATTAACCAAATTAATAGCGTAACTGTGCTCGTAGCCCTAGCCCGTATAGTTTCTGGCAATTTTGACTTCTCGTCGAATTTTGCCTTCCTCAAGTGTTTCTTAACCGCCAGTTAACGTCAGCTTGGTCATTTTAAAAACAAATTAGTAGTTTCTTTCTCCAAGTATGCAAAAATAACTTTTAAAGTTTTCATCAACTGCTATCCCGCGTACTCTAGATCAAATCAAAGCATCATTTTTGCATCTTTTAGCCTCATCAGTTCTTCTCGATCCTTATCCTCTTTACTCAATCGACTTTCATTTTCCAGTTTTCAACCAGTTTTATTTTTATTTTATTATTATTATTTTTCTTTTGCCTCATGTCAGTTACAAATACTGTAGATTTTTCTATCATTTTCATTGACAGAAATTCAAAACAGCTGTTCTAGCATTATAAACTAGATGTCGGGACTGTTAATCATCAAAAGCTGTTACGTCGTACAGATTTATGCAGCAGATTCCTTTAGCACTGCCTTGATCACCACGATGATTTCTTCAACATACTGCCAATTTTAACAAATAACAACTAAATTTCGATTAGGAAACTCTCTTTAGTAAATACAACATTCAAAATTATCATTTGGTGAGATGTCCTGTAACCAGATTTAACATCAGCATCTGTCACAGATTGATACAAAATCTGGACAGCAAAAAAAAAAAAAAAAAAAAAAAAAAAAAAAAGTGATGTTTACATATAGCCTACTTTACTGATGCAGGATCAGGCGACTTGATTGTACTACTCACACCACTCCTGACAACAATTGAGAAAAGGATAGATGACGGCAGGAAGCAAGGCACAGACTTAGCGTTCAGCTGGAAAGCATTTTGGTTGACCTGTTTGACGTGAGAAAAGAAAACGAATTTCTGAGAGAGAAAAAAAAATGGAATCAGTTCAAAACGACTTGGAATTACATGATGACAACAACCGGCTCAAAAAGAACTCCAGCAAGAACCGAATTTACGTAGGCCTAATTTACTGGAACAAAATACGCGAAAGGAAATAGGCTACAAACATCTTTGATCCACCAGGGAGACTGGGGGCCAAAAGACCCCCGAGAAAACCGAACAAAAGTTGTGTTCTCGGAATCATTTCATCACTGTTGCACATCGTGTGGGCAAGTACACAGCGGGGAAAAATATATTTGTCATAGTGTTTTCCGTCAACAGGGAAATAAAGATAGAATTAATCTAGAGAAAGCGCCCGAGCACGCGCTTGAGTGTGTATGTTCACCATTCCGATGGTTGATCATAAAGTCATTGAATTCTTCAAATACGGAGCTTCTTCTTCTACGTTCCCTGGTCGTGGTGGTCAGATAGAAAGTCCGGTAGCTTTGGCAACACACACACACACACACACACACACACACATTTTCGGAATAGTAAAGAAGCCTTCATATGACCAGAAATTTCCCTACCTAGAGAGGAAAAAGTTCCAAAGCAATGTTCACAGTTCAAAGGGCGTACTTGCATAGTGTCGCTTACCAGAATCGTCATCACTGATAGTTACAGAACGTTCAAATGCATAGATCTGACTGCACATCAGTAATGAATCAGTTAAGACTATACTGGTATGTTTGTGTTTCCTTCAAAATCAGTATGAGCGCAACTGAACAGCAGGATAAAAAAAAAGACTAAAAATGTTCAGTGATATATTTCTTTTTTACTTCGTGTTCTGTCGCGTTTACGCAGATGTTGATATGGAAAAAGACAGGCCAATCACTTATCCTTTAAATTCTGATTAACATAAATCAGTTTGTACACATCAGTGGTTCACGTGTTTATCTTGAAATCAGTGGTGTAGTTTTGTACACATCAGTGGTTCACATGTTATCTTAAAGTCAGTTGTGCAGTTTTGTACACATTAGTGGTTCATGTGTTATCTTAAAATCAGTTGTGCAGTTTTGTACACATTAGTGGTTCACGTGTTATCTTAAAATCAGTTGTGCAGTTTTGTACACATTAGTGGTTCACGTGTTATCTTAAAATCAGTGGTGCAGTTTTGTACACATTAGTGGTTCACGTGTCATCTTAAAATCAGTGGTGCAGTTTTGTACACATTAGTGGTTCACGTGTCATCTTGAAATCAGTTGTGCAGTTTTGTACACATTAGTGGTTCACGTGTCATCTTGAAATCAGTTGTGCAGTTTTGTACACATTAGTGGTTCACGTGTCATCTTAAAATCAGTTTGTGCAGTTTTGTACACATTAGTGGTTCACGTGTCATCTTAAAATCAGTTGTGCAGTTTTGTACACATTAGTGGTTCACGTGTCATCTTAAAATCAGTTGTGCAGTTTTGTACACATTAGTGGTTCACATGTCATCTTAAAATCAGTTGTGCAGTTTTGTACACATTAGTGGTTCACGTGTCATCTTAAAATCAGTTGTGCAGTTTTGTACACATTAGTGGTTCACATGTTATCTTAAAATCAGTGGTGCAGTTTTGTACACACTAATGGTTCACGTGTTATGTCTGTGCGCGCATTTCTGTGCGCTTCATGTATGCAACGGAACCCCTTTGAGACGCCACATACTTGAGATCATCAGTAATTAAAAGAACATTGAAAATAATCAATGAGAGACTTGTACAAAGCAAGCGCTTTTCTCGTTTGATCAAGACTCGTGCAGCCTGCGGCATGACCAACTGATGTGGACAACATGGACCGTTGCCATTTGATGTGAACAATACGTGTAGTTCACATGATTTGACAACTGTGTTGGTACAATGTTGTGACCATTTCATATGTATATTTGGAAGAAAGTGTAGGGATAGCTTGACCGTAGAAGGTCTTCAGAGAAGAATTACCCTCAGACAAGTGTTTCGGCGCTGAAAGCCTTACGCTCTAAGGGGGCCGGGTCGCATCCAGGTCCTGACTCCCAGAAGCCCTCCTACTGCCTACTTTGTTTTTCTGGCGCTGCCGGGATTCTAACCCGCAACTTTTGGATGGGTGGGCGTCTCAAGGCGTGTCTTTCTTTAGGGGGATCTATCACCCTACTGCTGACAGGACACCTGTTGTCAGTTGGATTGGGATGATATGTAATTAATATCAATAATAAATGTATACCATAAACAGACAATATTATTCTATTTAACACATTTTGTCAATAATACATGTATGAATACAAAAAATACACTCAATAAACTATGCATATCAAAAGAAACAGATGAAGAAAAATTGCCGTATGCGCATTTCTCTCCAATAGCACTTACATAGATGTATGCACGTTAATCAAACATGTCAAACACGTGCAAAAGCATGCACTGTTTGGATGAACATGCCATAACCGAGCCTACTGCCGAGAGAAGAGATGAGAGTTAAAGCCAGACTCCAGAGAGGCAAGGGAGTCGAGAGTGGCGGGGAGTGTCAGGTAGTCTGCTCCATATCACTTCGGCTTGGGTCCCCAAGTTTCAGCTCTGGCATGAAGTACCCTGAAAGGACGAGTATTAGAAGAAAAGCGGAACGGAGTGCAGATTTGGAGGAGACCAGAAAGGTAGTCTGGTCCAGTATCACTAACAGCAGAAAAAGTTAGAGTAGGCAGCCTGTTGTCTGTTCAGTCAGAACCAGGTCACCAGTGGAGAGAGTGAAGAAGAGCGGTAACGTAGTCTGGTGTGGCAGCCCAGCAGAGGAGTCGGGCAGTGTTCTTCTGGATTCGTTGAAGCCTGTAGTTGTGAAAGCCAGCCCAAAGACGGGACAAAATGGGAGAACAAGTGTTTTAATTCCATCAGCAGTGAGATCTTGACGGATAGAACCGATCCTACTTTCCCTGTAGGACCCCGTCACCTCTCTATCTCTCACGTCAGTTCCTCTAGTGTCTGGATCCTGCAAGCACCAGATTTTTTCAGTAGTAGTAGTAGTAGTAGTCATAGTAGTGGTAGCAGCAGCAGCAGCAGCAGCAGTAGTAGTAGTAGTAGTTAGTAGTGGTGGTAGTAGACGTGGTGGTGGTGGTGGTGGTGATAGCGGTAGTAGTAATAGTAGTAGTAGTAGTAGCAGTAGTAGAAGGGGTGGTGGTGGTGGTAGTAGTAGTAGTAGAAGTAATAGTAATAGTAGTGGTAGTAGTAGTAGTCTTATCGTAGCAGCAGCAGCAGCAGTAATAGTAGTAGTAGTTGTTGTGGTGGGTAGTGTTGGTAATAGTAGTAGTTGTTATAGTAGGAGGAGGAAGAGGAGCAGGAGGAAGAACAGTAGCACCAATGTTGTTATTGTTGTTGTTGTTGTTGGTCTTGTTGTTCTTGTTGTCGTTGTTGTTGTTATTGTTCTCGTTACTTTTATTGGTATTACTGTTGTTGTTGTCATCGTTGTTGTCGGTGGTGGCGGTGATTAAGACATTATTATCATTGTCACACTGTCACTCTGCACACACACGCATTCATGACAGCATTTACTCCATACGCACACGCAATCCCCCCAGTCAACCAAAAGGCGCACTACAGAATGTTTGTTCTTCTCCCCCTCTCCTCCGGGGAAAACACTTTACTAAATGAATTGAACAATTCCAACATAACACTCGAGTAGCTATCAAACAAATTCTATGCATGTTTCTCTCTGTCTTCACACTGAGAGATAAATCAAGTTACGAATTTATATGAATGAAGACTTTCTAGATTCCTCCTTCTTGCTAGAGAAAGAATACATTGTAGCGAAATTCTTGAACAATTTGCATTTAATATGTGTGGGTAAACTGAGATATGATTAGCTGTAATTTCATGCAGCTAAATTAGTAAGTGTTCATGTTTTATTTGATGGCAAGTTAAATTGTTTGAAAACAAAACTAGAACTCTTTTTTATGGTTAGTCTTTTCGAATGCAGATCATTCTATTTTATCCTTTCTCGTCATAGCGAAAGAAGGGATGTAGTTTATTACGTAGTCGTAAACAGGCGATACGTAAGTTATGGATCGACCAGTCGGATGACCGTAACCAGGGAGATCCAATGCCTTAACGACAACACTTTTCGCATCGACGTTGCGAAGAACGACGGGCGACAGTCCAGGAATAACTCCTTGCAGACATGCAAACCGCAAGTCTTCAACGACTTGACGAATGTATGAAGACACGTTCACGCCACTGATGAATGTGGCATCGTTGCGGATGGCATTCGCTACCTTGAACGAATAATCTAGGCATTCATTTGGACCGGAGGCACGTAGGTAAAATTATTGTCGCTAGCCAATTCCATTGTTTTTTGCAGATCAAAACATCGGAACGAGATCATGATGGTAGAAATAATATAAAACCATTATAAGCTTAATCAAATATTCCTGGATTGGTAAGCCGATGTAAGTCGTCATTATCCTTGTGTTGCCTTATTTTGACAAAATCGTGTACTCATCAATCATAGTTTTAATCATTGTTCGTATGATTAGAAGAAGTTGGTAAGATTCGGAAATTCGATCAGAGAAGACAACTCTTGAAAGTAACATTGCGCAGTAGTTAGTTTGCGTACAAATGTAAACAAAATGTCCATTTTACGATATAGGGTTAGTGCTTGATGTAAGGGAGAGCTTGCGTGTGTATGGAATCGACGTGCGACTTTCGTACAACCATTTAGTAGGCATACGATTGTCCACAGGTTTTCGTTTTCGTTTCTACTTTTCAACTTCATTTCATCTTCCGAGCTGTGACTGGAGGTGGAACTGGGGTGTGGAAGATCCTACTCTACTTCATCGTGAAAGCTACCTCGACGAGTGGCAGCAACGTTGAAGTCGACATGGCACAGTGAAGCACACACACCGCTGGACCAGGACAACTTTTGCGCTGAAGTGTTTTCCCTACACTCAAGAGAAGTTCGTTTATATACTCAGCACTTCTGCGCTCACACACACACACTCTACCTTACCTGGTCAGTCCAGACTCTGGCTTGGGGGCTTCATCAGGATTCTTTCCCAAGCCCTTCACTGGCATGAGCTACCAAGTAAGGTCTAGTCTAGTTACTGTCTTCTAGGCCAGACTGCGACACACTCTGTCCAAGCAGTTCACTTGCATCAGAGGGTCAGCAGCTGATGCACTGTCTTTGTGTCAGTGCCCACCTCCGGGCCCAGCAGTAGTACTGTCAAAACTGTCCTAGCCGTTGTAACCGTCTACGGCTGTACTGTCGCAGAGCTAGGGCAAAACTGTCTCCTCCTATAACCTGGAGGCCCTAACGCTGGTCTGTCACTAGTGTTACTGTCACTGTAGTATGACACTGTAGTACACTCAAGGCTGAGTGTTGAGCTCCCTAGCTAACTACAATTAGCCAGTCCACTCTCTCCTCAAGGCCGAGTGTTGAACTCCCTAGCCAACATAAGTTTGCTAGTTCGCTCTCTTTAAGCTCCCGGGTCGTACTGCCGGGAGTTCGTCAACTTGTTTACCCGAGTGTCAGTGAACACTTCTCACGCGAGGTGCACTTCTGTTGAGCTCGCCTGTGCGTAGAAACCGTGCGTGACTACACTCCCCACGACTGTATGACGAAAGCTTTTCGTCCAGGGGTTGCAGTGAGGAAGGGAGCTCTTCACCTCGCTTGAGCCAATGTCTGATTAGTTTTGATTTGCAGGTCCTCTGAGAGCTTCCTGTTTAGCAGCCGGAGACGTGGAAAGCACCGTGTGCCAACAGCTCATAGAAACTGATCCATTGCCCGTCTCTGCGACCTCGTCCGGTAAGGCTTCACTACTTCAGCCACTTCAGAAGGTCAGCAGATGCCTAAGGTATCACTGCCTGGGCAGGCTCCAAGGCCTCCAGCGCTGGATAGTGTTCCCCTCAGTTTTTTTTCCCTGTGGGTCCATCCACGCCACCAGAAGCAGTACAAACTTTCAATGAAACAGGATGGTTGCCGCCCCAGCTGGGCACCTGGCTACACTGAACCCCCCCCCCCCCCCCCCCCCCACCCGTAATACTGGCAAAAAGTGGCCATCGCTTCTCTCTGCCCATCCCGGATGCATACTTCACCCAGGGCGGACAGAAGACGCTGCATTCGGGTGAACTGGACCAATCACCTCCAGCCATCCGGTGAGGCAACAAACCAGTCCATGGCTTGCCACAATGCCCTGCACGCCCCTCAACATACCATCACAGTCTCTCTCTCAGGCACCCTAACAACAAGCAGAAGGCTCAAGGGATTCCATGTCCACTGGTGCTGGGTACTTCCTCTGCCAGCAGCTCTGCCTCTCTGGGCTCTTACTAGCCGTCAACACAATAGTGCCTTCCAGTGAATGAGAGCTGGCACAGACTTCAGATTAAATGCTTCTGGAACTGGCTCTCCCATATGCTGGCTGAAAGCCTTCATGGCCTCCTTCTGGCAGTTGGTGAAGACTGTGTCGCCCAAGCTGGTGCAGTGCTGCCTGCTGATGAAGTCCACCAGCTTTTCCCAGTTTCCACATGGCCCCAGTAGCCATGCCATTGCCTGCTCAAGTGCCTGTGTCCGACCCTGCAAAACAACCTTTGATGAAGGTGGCAGCCTTTCATCAAATATGCCAGGCAGATGGTGAATGAAGGCATGAGCTTTAAGATACTTGTTAGCCTCCCCACAGCTGGGAACCAAACACTTCTTGCCCCGATTTTGGGTTTCCCGGCATGTGGAACCAGCCTCCTTTGCCTTCCTGGATCTGTGGTGATGTACAGACATGTCCTTTGTGAGAAGTTCTGGCATCCTGGATCTCAGCAGTAGGGCTTGAGTCCGTGCATCTTTTCCCTGTTGTGGGCCCTTTGTCAGAAGATTCCCTGCTCCTTCCTGTAAGGCCTGTTTTGGGACCCTCCTGACGCTGGCTAGACTGCCCAATACCCCTACTGTCCTGAGTATTCCTGGCTGACACTTTTCCAGTGCAACTTGATTTGCCAGCTGTACCTGAAACCTGACTCTGGCATCCTGACCTGTTCTCCATCATGGTTGCTTTCACCTTAGAAACGGCCCTAACCCTAGCAATTCGAATAACCTCAGGCCCTGCTTGAGGTGATTCCTTCAATTTCTTGCAAATGCATGGGGTGCCGACTGCCTGGGGCTGGTTGGACACTTTTAGCAGTGAAGCACTAGGCACATGCGGTGGTGTATAGCCAGTAGCGCCTACCTTGGACCGTACCGAAGGTTGCACCTTGGAAATCCTGCTGTGGGAGATGGTCCTTACCGCATTGACAGAGCGTGCAGGAACTGGAGCCTTGACTGGAGAGCTAGGATCCTTTTCCTTCCTTCCATCCTCTTTGCCAGACTGGTTCTGCAGCCACATCTGGTAACACCTGCAATCCTTTTACCGGTGCCCAACCTGTTTGCAGTAAAAGCACTTGATGTTGGAATCCGGGCTGTCAGTTGCTTGCTTTCCACTTTCTTTAGCTATAAGCTGCAGACGAGCGGTCAGCTTTTCCACGATCTGCTTAAAACTGTCCAGATCCTGCTTGGAAAAACCAGAACTGACCTGTGGCTCCTCCTGAACTTTCCTTGGTGCCTCATCCATGACCAGGGAGACGTGCTGGTACCACTTCACTTTATGGACGGCTTCTTCCATGGTTCTGGGTCTCTCCAGATAGGCATATTTTCCTGCCTCCTTGTCCAGATTACCAATGCAAAATTTGCTGATCGCCTCGCCCTGTACATATCTTTCTGGCAGGTCTCTGAAGGCTGAAACAGCAAGCACTGTGACCGTGTCTGCCCAGTCCTCATAGGGACTCCCCTGGGTTTTTGGCTGGCTTGTTGGAATTTTAGCTTTGCTGTTTCAGTCAGCTCTCTGGCCCCAAAGCGTGCTTCCAACTTCCTCATCATTTGGCGATATGAACACTGACTGCCCATCTTGGTGGCAATAATGAAGAAGTCTAGGGCTTTTCCTTCCAAACACCATCCAGGGTAGTCCCGACTCTCATTCTCAGACCAGTTGGGGGCTGTTCTATAACTGTCGAATCTGTACTGGAATGACAGCCAGTTTGTGTTCCCGTCATACTGTAGATTTTTTCTGTAATTTCTGGGGGTCACCTCTTGGTCCTGAATGGGAGTGCCTAACAGGACTGTTTTCCCTGCTGCTGTCTGAGGAGTCAGAATACAATTGCAACTCACTCTCAGTGCAGTTGTGGTGGTCATGGCAGTAAAACCTTTGGTGCCTGCTCCAAGTTACTCTTGAGGGCAGGGGAGAGCTCAACAGGGTCTGTGTTCATCCATCATGCCTCCTGCCACTATACAGGCGCCTTTCCCCATCTCCATGATCTTGGTCATGATCTCCAGCAAAATCTCGATGCCCGTGATCAGTCAGTGCTGGCGACCTAGACCTACTTGAGTATGGGGGAAAAGTGCCCAGAATCTTTACGTGTAAAGTCCCCACCATGGTTTCTGTGCTGTCGTCCCTGTGATCTTGCTTCAGGACTCAACTGCCTCAGACTCTGCTTGTGTTCCCACGCCAGAGACTCCGACCCAAATCTGTGGCAACGCTGTCTGCTAGAGGCCGACCTTGACGAAGACGTAAACCTCCGCGACTGCCCGTGTTCTCGGTCTGAGTGAGTAATTAAGTCTAAAAGACTCGCTCCTTCCTGGTGATTGCTTTCTCACCATTTTGGAGGGATGGGGTTCCAAATTTTCAGCAAACCCAGGAGAGTCCACTTTCCAAGTCAACCAGGTTGTCCACAAAATTTGGTGGATGAGTCAGAACTGGTGGCAGCTCAGCGAGCAAGGAACTGGCATCACTGGGTTCAGCAACTTGACTTATGCTTTTGCTTGCCTCCTAGTGAAGAGAGGACCAGAAATCGTCCATGGACTGCTGCTCATCCCGTGTGGGTAGGGAGTACTCTTTCTTTTCTTCCCCCCAATGCGGTGGCCATTTTGGGGCTCTGTTAAATCTCCCATGGCCCCCTGCTGCGTTCCGAAATCGATCAGTTTGAGCAGGTTGTCACTGGGTTTGCCACAAGGAATGGACATCATCATGGATAATGTAAATCTCCCTTTTTTTTCCCCTGAACACACAAGTTGCACTGTTCAATCCAGAGGCTGCGTTACATACAGCCCTATGGTGTACTGAATAAATCTTTCCCCTTTTACTAATGGAGCAGCTGGAAAGTGCTAGTGTGGAGTACAATTAGTACCTGGTCTATGTACAACACAACCAACACCCAACACTATTAACAACTTCTGTTTGTTGTTAACTTACAGCTAGGGCTGTACTAATTGAAAGTGCTAAGTATATCCCACTTCTGACACCAATGAAGTGTTTTTCCCTACACTCAAGAGAAGTTCGTTCATATACTCAGCACCTCTGCACTCACACACACACACACTCTACCTTACCTGGTCAGTCCAGACTCTGGCTTGGGGGCTTCGTCAGGATTCTTTCCCAAGCCCTTCCCTGGCATGAGCTACCAATAAGGTCTAGTCTAGTTACTGTCTTCTAGGCCAGTCTGCGACACATTCTGTCCAAGCAGTTCGCTTGCATCAGAGGGTCAGCAGCTGATGCACTGTCTTTGTGTCAGTGCCCACCTCCGGGCCCAGCAGTAGTACTGTCAAAACTGTCCTAGCCGTTGTAACCGTCTACGGCTGTACTGTCGCAGAGCTAGGGCAAAACTGTCTCCTATAACCTGGAGGCCCTAACGCTGGTCTGTCACTAGTGTTACTGTCACTGTAGTATGACACTGTAGTACACTCAAGGCCGAGTGTTGAGCTCCCTAGCTAACTACAAGTTAACCAGTCCACTCTCTCCTCAAGGCCGAGTGTTGAACTCCCTAGCCAACTATAAGTTTGCTAGTTCGCTCTCTTCAAGATCCCGTGTCGTACTGCCGGAGGTCGTCTGCTTGTTTACCTGAGTGTCAGTGAACACTTCTCACGCGAGGTGCACGTCTGTTGAGCTCGCCTGTGCGCAGAAACCGTGCGTCACTACAGTGCCAAGACCTGCTGCAGCTAAGTGCCGAACTCTTTAGTTACCATACCATAGAACATCGCACTCTCCCATAGCGCCACCTCGATCACACTTCACACAACAGATTGTGGAACTGTTGTAGATTTGTTGGAGAGACAATAATAACGTTTCGGTGTTTACCAGTTCATCATCATCATCATCATCATAAAATTTATCATTATTTTTTTTACCTTTTTATTTGACATAGAGTTCCTAGAATTCCATCATCGCTGTTCACATTGTTTGCTTTGAAATACGTACGGAGAGTGGAAGCGAGGCAACGTAACACAAATATTCCCACACTAAACACATTCAGCTAAAACACTTGCACCGGATCGGAACTCATCGAGTTCTACTGGTGACATACACACATCCTCCAAGAATATAAAGTTACGGCCTTTTACACAACATTGGCCCAAGATCCAGACCAGGAGAAAAAACAATCCATGTATTCATGATGCCATACCTGCATCAGAGATAGCACTCGCCCCTTACTGTCATGATGCCCTGTCCGCATCAGAAAACGTGTTTGCCTCTTGAACTCTCCAGTCACTGGGGAAAACGATGAGATCCGACTCCTCTGCCCGGGGTCTTCAATTGCTGGGGACTGAACTATCGGTGTGTTCCCCACACCATGGCCATCGTTTAAACACCCATCTCAGCACTTAAGAAACAGATGCCGTCGCAGTATCAGAGGAGGAATAGCTGATGGGGTGAAGAGTGAAGGGTGAAGGGCTGAAACACGAATAAGGTTCGTGTAAGTAACCTGCTTCCCAATTCAATATATGAATTTTTCTTTCTCCCTTGTTAAGGTTTCCCCCTGTACCTTTCCCCAACTATCTATGGCTCACCCGGTAATGACTGGTCAGCGGTGAGGACCCCTGACCAACGTCCTGACAGGTTCGAGTCTTTAAGCCATCTCCTGGGCTAAAACTAATTCTTTCCTCCCTCCTCCTAGTGAGTGCATACTCAGTGTTCAAAACACATGACCAGCACCTTACCAGCCCTTATTAAACTATCTCTCAATGGTCACTTTCACCCAATGACCACCCTTGTACATTTTACTGAGTAATCCTCACAATTATTGGGGACGCCCGCTACAATAGTCAAGCCACATGAATATTCTTCCTTTTTAGTTGTGGCATGAGGGAATGCTTCATATCACTAGACTAAATGTGATGGAGCATCACATGCTTTGATGTGAGGCTACGTCACATGACAATCATTTCTACTGCTACTACTACTACTACTGCTACTACTACTACTACTACTACTACTACTACCACCATATTGTCATTATTGTCATTATTGTTGTTGTGAAAGTGATAGTGGATGTGGATGTGATGATGATGATGATGATGATGATGATGATGATGATGATGATGATGATGATGATGATGATGATGATAATGATGATAACGACTTTTACGACCACTGTCCTTGTTTTTGTGTAGCAATTAAATGGTATAAAAATTGTTCACTAACTTAATATTGCCCATACATTTAATTGTCTGACTAGTGCTTCATTCATTAAAAGGCAATACCTTATAATTTGAAGCAAAACAAATACCCGAAGCATCTGTGGACTTGGTTCTTGTTCTGTTCTGACCTCCACCTCATCTGGTTACATCACAATGGGAAGAAATGGAAGCGCGAAAACAATGGGAACCGTCTCCGTGTTTTGCAGAAGGATTTACCTGTACCAGCAAATCATGAACTCATGGTCAGCTTCCAGCAGCGAACACCACACAGGCCTTGTGTCCAATTATTTTTCTATAACAGAGAATACGATCCTTCTACCGGCTTTTTCAAGAAGATATTTGACCGATCAAGTTTCTGGACATCCGAGATCGTTTATTATTTCGAGAGAGGTGATTTTGATGGTGCATGTGTATACAATACGACGAACAAGAACGTCGCTGTCCGCGTGTCTGAAGACACCTGCAGCTCTGGAAACATCGCAGCATGCTTCCAGCTATTCTTTTCCTTTTTCTCCCGGAATGAAGCACCAAGAAAACTGTCTAGTGGATTGTGGAACTGCTCAGTGGAAGATTATTCCAGTTTTCAGCATCACATGGAGTGTAACTGAAGACAGAGTGTGAGGATGGGCGGGATGAAACCGAACACTGTCCTTTCAGCAGTCCAGACTGCCAAGGTATGGTGGCGCTTTGTGCCCGTTGTTACAACATTTTTCAGTATCAGTCTAGTTTGAAGTAGATGGCAATAAACTAGGAAATCAACATTGTAACCAGCTTGGGGGTGTGCTAAAATTTCCTACTTGTGTGCATGACCCATATAATATGATAGTAAAACAATCAAAGATATACTGGCATATCCCGAGCTTGCATTATGTTGGTTTGTATTTCAAAGACCAGTCTTTACCAAACATGTACAGACGCAGCGTGCATCGTGCAAAAAACTATCTTTCTCCACTCTTTTGGTTTCATTTTTCCCTACTATGATTTTTCTTATGAGCAGGAACCCTTTTGCATCCGACTTCAGCTAAAAGTAATGAAGCTTAGACTCAGCCATTGTACTAGCGCTAGTCCTGATTTAGTCTGTGAATTTAAGACAAACAAAACTGAAGGCAGTCGTCAAACAAAGGGAATTTCTTTGGTTACACAACTTCTGCTACCAGCAAATCGACATTACATGACTGAGCAGCCTGATGGTCACTTGACTTTCACATTTCTCCTCACTGGTTCCATGTTTGCCTGCACCAATCGACAAACTGTTTCCTACAACCTGGTATGTGACTTCATAGCCGACTGTGTGGATTCCAGTGATGAATTTTTCTGTCAGCACCCCCCTTGTATGAACACATTCACATGTAAAGATGGTCGGTGCCAGCCGTATGAACACACATCTGTGATCAGTTATCCCATTGCCATGATGAGTCAGAAGAACAGGACTGTCAGTTTTTGAAACCGTTTCGTATACATCACAAACGCTTTCCGTCACCTGCTTTAATCAGTTTCAATGGCCTCAGTCAGTTCGTTTCAACCCCAATGAATTCAAACGATTCCTGTCCAGACAGCCACTATCGTTGCCCTGGTGAGTTCAATGACTGTCTTCCAGTTTTCACACGATGCAACGGGATTTTCGACTGTATGGAGCATCAAGACGAGGAAGAATGTTGGGAGACGAAATGTCCAGGCTTATTCCGATGCAGATTGTCAAAAGTGTGCTTGCATAGCGACCACATGTGTGACGGCTGGCCTCACTGTCCGAAGCATGATGATGAATTATGGTGTGATATGACCTGCCCTGTAGGTTGCCTCTGTCAAGGTCACACTTTTCTATGTCGTCAGCGTTTTCATGCAGAGCTCTTCCCTCTGATCCGCTCTCTGAATGCCTCAGGTTCGGGTATGACACCGGCGGAGGTCAGCAGTCGGGTCTATCTTGTTCACCTGATACTTGTGAACTGTTCTTTAACACGCTTGCCTGAGATGAAATGGCAGAATTTGAGGTTTCTTGACCTTAGTCACAACAAACTGCAAAATATCAATGTGACCTCTTTTCTCCTTGTAGAAAACCTACGATCATTATCCTTATCCAACAATCCCATAACGTCAATATGATGATTCTTCTTCTGCCAATCAAGAAAGTGTTCTCACAGAGTTAGATCTGTCATACACAACATTGGCTGTATTTGATCCCATCGTGCTGACACAGTTTGTTCGTCTACAGAAACTGAATTTATCTTATACGTCTATCCATACTATCGGCACTAGTTTTCAGTTTATACCACAGCTGACAGAACTGTACCTGGATGGCAGTCCTGTGGAAACGATTCCATTGGACATTTTCGAACATCTTTTGTTTCTACGTGTGATCTCAGCACAGAACTATAAACTTTGCTGCAGTGAGGTGCTTCCGTATGACTTTGATACTTCGTTTTGCTATGCTCCTAAAAATGGGATTTCATCTTGTGAAGATTTGTTGCCATCCTGGATGCTTCGAGGATTTCTATGGCTGACTGTGTGTCTAGCAGTGTCTGGTAATGTCTTCTGTTTCTGCGCACGTTTGTGTATAAAGAGAATGATCTTTTCAAGTGGTTTTAGCGTGTTCGTTACCACCTCACCATGGCTGATTTTCTCATGGGTGTTTACATGACTGTCATAGGAGTGGCTGATGAAAGATTCCGTGGCAGATATCTCCATCATGATGACTCATGGAAGAGCAGCGTGGCCTGTAAGGGTGTCTGGTTTCCTGTCTCTGTTGTCCAGTGAGGTGTCAGCGTTGATCATCTGCCTGATCACTGCAGACCGTTTCATCGTCCTGGCCTTTCCATTCAGCACCTTACGTTTCCAGAAAACATCAGCAGCAGTAGTTTGTATCCTGACCTGGCTGATTGGCTTCTTTCTAGCCGTGCTGCCTTTACTTCCGATGACGTCTCATTGGCAATTCTACAGTCAGACGGGCATCTGTATTCCTCTGCCAGTTACCAGGCGAAAGTTTAAGGGGAAAGTATATTCTTTTAGTATACTGATTGTCCTTAACTTTGTTCTCTTTTTACTGATCTCAATGGGCCAAGCTTTCGTATACTGGTCAATACAGAAAAATGCGTTGAAAGTCAGTTCGACAAAAGTGTCACAAGATATAACCATCGCTCGTCGATTGATCAGCATTGCACTGACGATTTCTTGTGCTGGTTTCCCATTGGACTGTGTGGGATGTTGGCTCTGGCTGGTTTCCCCATCCCCGGGGAAATGAACGTGGCCTTAGCAATTTTCATACTGCCTTTGAACTCAGCTGTCAATCCCTTTATTTACACGTTCAACACTTTAGCAGAAAAGTGGAGAAAATCCAAGAAATTAGCTTTTTAAAATGGATTGAGTCTCATCCTGATGCTATTCCAACATATTGAGTCTCATCCTGATGTTTTTATCCCAACATGAATTATTGAGTCTCATCCTGATGTTATTCCAACATATTGAGCCTCATCCTGATGTTATTCCAGCATACTGAGTCTTATCAAGATGTTATTCTAACATACTGAGTCTCATCCTGATGTTTTTCCAACATATCGAGTCTCATCCTGATGTTTTTTCAACAACATCCTGATGTCTTTCCAACATATTCCTGATGTGTTTTTTTTTTAACATACTGGGTCTCATGAACTTATGAACTACTTTGAAATAAAACAAACCCCCTGAAAGCAAGAAAACAAATCATCGAAAAAAAACAACACTCTGAATGGACTAAAACGACCAGCAAACGAAAGAACGGGGCGTGATATTGTCGTAAAGTATTGCTGTGGACGTATTATTTTTTCGTAATGACTTTATGTTTTTGTGTGATTGATGACGTATCACATACGCACTTATGTGAGATTACATTACATTATTGATGTTGTTGAATTGTTGACCTGTATGTGTTTTTTTTTATTTTGTGATGGGGAAAATATTTTTGCTCTCAGATAATTTTTTAAAAGAACATTTACAGCACACACACACACACACACACACACACACACACACACACACACACACACACACACACTATGTATGCACAAACCGTGGCAAATTCGTTCAGAAAGGACAATTTAAATGAGTGCAAGGCCATACCAACGTAAATCTCTTTTCTTCACTGACGTCACTAGATATTCAGATGGTCCAATGTCCTGGTTGATGGAGAAATGATCATTATATCTGTGTGTACTATCTTGCAGTAACATTTGATTTCCATGGCTTGTATTCTTCTTCCAGATCTGCTGTAAGGTCCATGACTCCCATGCGTATGGTAAGATGAAATTACCAGTGACGCTGGAATCTGATCTTGTCGTTCATGGAAATGTTCCTGTCCATCCGTACAGGTGTTAGTCTGAACAGTGCTGGCATTGTTTTTGCTGCTATTGACAGGACCCTCTAGTTTGGATCTCTCGCTGCTAGTGATGGATGCGGAGTAAGCGGACCGTTGAACAGTTGCTACCTTCTGTCCATGGACGGTGATAGCAGTGTGAATGGTGGTGGTGTTACTCGCCCTGAATTTGGCCTTCTCCGCGCTGAGCTCCATGTCATAAAAGTCTTATCGAGCCTTCAACCTTATCGGCGACTTGTTCACTGCTTGCCATGCCAGTAACATACTGTTTAGGACTGCGATGCCCTGCACTGCAGTATACTGAGCTGTATTGTACTGTTGAGGACTGCGATGCCCTGCACTGCAGTATACTGAGCTTACTGTACTGTTGAGGACTGCGATGCCCTGCACTACAGTATACTGAGCTGTACTGTACTGTTGAGGACTGCGATGCCCTGCACTGCAGTATACTGAGCTGTATTGTACTGTTTAGGACTGCGATGCCCTGCACTGCAGTATACTGAGCTGTATTGTACTGTTTAGGACTGCGATGCCCTGCACTGCAGTATACTGAGCTGTATTGTACTGTTTAGGACTGCGATGCCCTGCACTACAGTATACTGAGCTGTATTGTACTGTTGAGGACCTCAGTGTGCTGCACTGCAGTATACTGAGCTGTATTGTACTGTTGAGGACTGCGATGAACTGCACTGCAGTATACTGAGCTGTATTGTACTGTTGAGAACTTCAATGTGCTGCGGTGCAGTATACTGCGCTGTATTGGACTGCTGGATGACATCAGTGTGCTGCACTGCAGTATACTGAGTTGTACTGTACTGTTTAGACTGCGACTGCGATGCCCTGCACTGCAGTATACTGAGCTGTATTGTACTGTTTAGGACTGCGATGCCCTGCACTGCAGTATACTGAGCTGTATTGTACTGTTTAGGACTGCGATGCCCTGCACTGCAGTATACTGAGCTGTATTGTACTGTTGAGGACTGCGATGCCCTGCAGTACAGTATACTGAGCTGTATTGTACTGTTGAGGACCTCAGTGTGCTGCACAGCAGTATACTGAGCTGTAATGTACTGGTGAGGACTGCGATGAACTGCACTGCAGTATACTGAGCTGTATTGTACTGTTGAGAACTTCAATGTGCTGCGGTGCAGTATACTGCGCTGTATTGGACTGCTGGATGACATCAGTGTGCTGCACTGCAGTATACTGAGCTGTATTGTACTGTTGAGGACTTCAGTGTGCTGCACTGTAGTATACTGAGCTGTACTGTACTGTTGAGAACTTCAATGTGCTGCGGTGCAGTATACTGCGCTGTATTGGACTGCTGGATGACATCAGTGTGCTGCACTGCAGTATACTGAGCTGTATTGTACTGTTGAGGACTTCAGTGCGCTGCACTGCAGTATACTGAGCTGTACTGTACTGTTGAGAAACTTCAATGTGCTGCGGTGCAGTATACTGCGCTGTATTGGACTCTTTTGCATTGCTCAGTACTGCACCGTATTGTAATGTTATGCACTGCACTATACCGGAATACCTCGGGTGGCAGAGCGGCGGACTCGTATCCGGAGGTTGCGGGTTCGAATGTCCGCCAGGCCGTTTTTACACAGTTTTTTTTCCCCCTCGGAGTTAACATTTTTTCACTTCATTTCCCAGAGTATCCTTCGAATGAGACTACAAACCGAGCTTTGGGGTGTGAACGCATGCATGACAGATGCACACATATGTAAAATCCTCTCACCGATTTCCGGAAGAGAAGGCCAATTAAGCCATTGGTATGGGTGACACGCTACACATAGCATACGACCAAAGACTGAAAATAACAGTGAAAAAAGACCGAGTGACTGACAGACTGAATGGCACTGGAAAGGACCGACTGTAGTGCCAGCATGCAGCTGTCCAATCAGCTATATCAAGACATGCCACCTGTGGTGTAAACGAGAGCGTCGACTGTGAAGCGCTTATAGCTTGGTCTTTAGCCGATCCTAGGCGCTGTAATGATGATGATGATGATAATGATGATGATGATGATCATGATCATGATTATGATCATGATGATGATCATGATCATCATCATCATCATCATCATCATCTCGTCATCATCATCCTCCTCCTCCTCCTCCTCCTCCTCATCTTCTTCTTCTTCTTCACCACCATCTTATCATCATTATCACTATCATCATCGTCATCATCATCATCATCATCATCATCATCATCATCATCATCGTCGTCGTCGTCGTCGTCGTCGTCGTGATCATCATTATCATCATAATCACCATCATCATCATCAACCACATTACGCGGCATTATTCTGCACTGAACTGCGTTTTCTCTGAGAGCTTCAACGTCCTGTGATGCAATCCGTTGCACAGTATTATTTTGACCTGCAATACACACCGTGCTGCGTTATACTGCACAGCATTGTACTGTAGTGGACTACAATGCGCTGCAGATTACTGCGTACTATTGTATTGTTGTCTGCTACAACATACAGTGCTGCAAGACACTGCACTGAGTTGTACTGATGTGGACTACAATATACTGCGTTATGGTAGACTGCAGTCTATTGCACTGTTGTGGACTTTATGGCTTATCCACCCAGTCGCCGTGCTACGATAATACAGCATGAATGTTTGACAGTGTGACGGGAGAAAAGGGGTTAAAAAAAAAAAAAAAAAACTTCCTGAAAAATGACAGGGAAAATGTGCCCGACGGCAGAGAAGCAATGGACATCAGTAAAGAACGCTTGTCACAAACTGTCTGGATGTGTTTCTGCACGTAGGGATAAGGCGACCTGGAAAGCAGGGGAGAATACGGCGATCTGGAAAGCAAGGGGAGAATACGGCGATCTGGAAAGCAAGGGGAGAAGACGGCAATCTGGAAAGCAAGGGGAGAAGACGGCAATCTGGAAAGCAAGGGGAGAATACAACAATCAGGAAAGCAAGGGGAAAATACGGCAATCTGGAAAGCAAGGGGAAAATACGGCAATCTGTTAAGCAAGGGGAGAATACGGCGATCTGGAAAGCAATTGGACAATACGGCGATCTGGAAAGGAAGGAGAGTACGGCAATCTGGAAAGCAATTGGAGAACACGGCCATCTGGAAAGCAATTGGAGAATACGGCGATCTGGAAAGCAGTGGGAGAATACGGCAAGCTGGAAAGCAAGGGGAGAATAGAATACGGCGATCTGGAAAGGAAGGGGGAGAAGACGGCAATCGGGAAAGCAATTGGAGAACACGGCCATCTGGAAAGCAATTGAAGAATGCGGCGATCTGAAAAGCAGTGGGAGAATACGGCAAGCTGGAAAGCAAGGGAAAATACTGCGATCTGGAAAGGAAGGGGAGAATACGGCAATCTGGAAAGCAAGGAGGGAATACGGCAATCTGGGAAGCAATGGGAGAATACAGCAATCTGGTAAGCAGTGGGGGAGAATACGGCCATCTGGTAAGCAGTGGGAGAATACGGCCCTCTGGAAAGCAGTGGAGAATACGGCAATCTGGAAAGCAATTCGAGAATATGGCATATGGCAATCTGGAAAGCAAAAGGAGAATATGGCAATCTGGAAAGCAATGGGAGAATACGGCAATCTGGAAAGCAGTTCGAGAATATGGCATATGGCAATCTGGAAAGCAAAAGGAGAATATGGCAATCTGGAAAGCAATGGGAGAATACGGCAATGGAAAGCAATGGGACAATACGGCAATCAGATAAGCAATGGGAGAATACGGCAATCTGGTACGCAGTTGGAGAATACGGCAATCTGGTACGCAATTGGAGAATACGGCGGCAATCTGGTAAGCATGTGGTACGCAATTGGAGAATACAGCAATCTGGAAAGGAAGGGAGAATACGGCAATCTGGATAGCAAGAGGAGAATACAGCAATCTGGAAAGCAAGGGAAGAATACGGCAATCTCGAAAGCAAGGGGAATACGGCAATCTGGAAAGCAATGGGAGAATACGACAATCTGGTAAGCAAGGGGATAATACGGCAATCTGGAAAGCAAGGGGAGAAAACGGTAATCTGGATAGCAAGAAGAGAATACAGCAACCCGGAAAGCAAGGGAAGAGTACGGCAATTTCGAAAGCAAGGGGAAGAATACGGCAATCTGGTAAGCAATGGGATAATACGGCAATCTGGTAAGCAAGGGGAGAGAATACAAACAGCCATCTTACTGAGTACCACCCACTCTACATACAGCAATACGCAACACAAATTTGATAGCACAACCCCACATGCGATGTAAACCAATAAACCTTTTCAATCAAATTTGTGATTTTACGACCAGCAGGAAATGGCCGGAAAAAAAAACGGTCATCATCCGGGTATTCAGGAGACTAACTTCCCCGGAGAGTGTTTCCGTAGTTTTAAATTCAAAGAAGGTTACAAACGGAAATGCTTCCAGAAAAGTTATATTCATCAACTATTGGGGAGACCACGCCTAAGGAGTAGGAGAGCTCTCTGTTGCACTCCGCATGATCGATTGTTTTCATAGTAATTAAAAAAAGCTCACTTCTCCACCCAAAACGGAGTGACTTCCTCTACAGCCAGACAACGAAAAGATATCGCTCAGATCACCAACAAATCATCACGAAAAAGGGGCTTTCAAAAGGGAAAGAAAACAGTTTATGACCACATTTTTTTCGTTCAATTCCCGAGACTTCTCCTCCCGAGATCGAGAGGAGTCACAGAGGGGAAACTAATCTCGTCGTAGTCCCAAGTCCGAGGAAAGATTCCTTCAAAGTCAAAGATAAACACCTTGGGCTCATGCCTATCTCCCAGCCGATCAAAACGAGTTTCGCAATTCAGATTCAGATTCAGATTCAGAAAACTTTATTATCTCTCGTTACAAGAGAAATTACATTTGTGACCGCTGCCCTAAAAGTTAAGATCCAGACATTTCTATTCCTCACTGTTCCAGGACATGCACACATAAACACACAACACACCCACACTCCAGCATCTATACTTTCCCGCTTGCTCACAGACATACACACCCGCGCACATGCTTGTGTCACAGGTGATCCACCCCCGCCTCTTCTTACACGCTGTGTTTGTTTAAAAGCGCAATGGATTTGAACACAAAGCTCTTTTTTGTGCGCATCAGCTTAGCTCTGGGGACACAAAATCGTCTGCCTGATGGAAGGAGCTCAAACTGTCGCGCAAGCGTGCCCCACTGTCACTAACAATCGCACGAGCCTTGTTGACCGCACGCCTTTCATACAACTCACTCATACTCTCCTGTCTCTCACCAACAATCTTACCACAGATGTTCACAACGCTATCCAAGAGTTTGCTTTTTTTCAAATTAAGATTTCCATACCAGCAAATGCATGAAAAAGTCAAGACAGACTCAATAAAACTCCTGTAAAATGTTTTAAGAATTTTTTGGCTGGACATGCAGATTCCTCAATTTGCGTAGGAAATGCATTCTGGTTTGGCATTTTTTGTATGCGGACCTGGTGTGTGTATTGAAAGTGAGCTTATTGTCTAACGTTGTGCCCAGATATTTGTATTCCTCTACCCGTTCCACTTTTTCTCCATCAATATAAAGATCAGGCACATTTTTTCCGCTTCCTAAAATCTATGATCATCTCCTTTTTTTTTTTGACGTTAAGCTCAAGATAATTTTCTTTACACCAGGTGCTGAAACGCTCTCTTCATCAAAATATGTTACATCAGAATTGGAAAGGTCTACAAGGGCTGTATCATCTGAATATTTAATGACTGGTGTTTCTTCTGTACCAATGCAGTCGTTGGTGTACAGAGTAAAGAGGACAGGAGAAAGAACGGTACCTTGAGGGGAACCTGTGGAGCAAAAGAGGAGAGGACAGATGACATGACAGATTGATAGCGCACTGACTGGGATCTGGAGATGAGGAAATCTGTGATCCACAGGATAAGCCTGGGTCTGACATTTAAGGATAAAAGTTTGTGCGCTAAGAGATGAGGCTGGATGGTGTTAAAAGCTGATGAAAAATCAATAAAAAGAATACGAACAAAAGAATCTGTTTTCTCCAGGTGAGTGTAAGCGTTGTGTAAAAGTGTGAGAGTGGCATCGTCTGTGCATCTGTTGCGTTTGTATGCAAACTGATAAGGATCTTGATGACTGACTGTATCAGTGAGGAGGGTGACTGAGTATTGCTCTTTCGAAACACTTCATCACAATGGATGTTAGAGCGACTGGGCGGTAGTCATTGAGGGAAGAGATGGTTTAGACTTTTTTGGTATAGGACAGATCACTGAGGCTTTCCAGAGAGAAGGGACAGTTGAAGTTTTAATAGACCAATTGAATAGTCTAGTGAAGACATGACAGAGTTGAGATCCACAGTTCTTGAGTAATACACTACTAATATTGTCTGGTCCAGGCGCCTTTTGGATATTTAGTCTTTTAAACATTGAAAGTATTGTTGTATCTTCTATAATGATCTCATCTTCTATCTTTGCTTTGATTTCCTCTTTTTTATCACTCCCAATGCATCGGTGAAATCATGAGCATCAAAACGACAGTAAAATTTGTTGAGTTCATTAGCGATTGTTGTTGCTGTTCTTTTGATAAGGCACAGTGATGATGGGATTTGTTTGACCAGTTAATTTCTTTAGACCTTGCCATGCGTTCCGCATATTACCGCACTGAAACTGCAATTCAACCTTCTCTTTGTACTTTGTTTGGGCTGAGCGTATTTCCTTTCAGTTTTTTTATTTGGACTTTCTTACGTTCCATTTTGTTTTCTGTTTGAAAGGCAATTTTCTTTTCATTTAACACTGTTTTCAGTGGCTTCGTTACCCATGGTTTTATTATTAGGGAAAATTTTGATTGTTTTTTGATGGAATGATTAAATCTTGACAAAACATGATATATTCTGATATGACATCTGTTGCTTCATGGATATTGACAGAGGATTCAAAGAAAAGGTCCCAGTCAGTACAGTCAAAACATCCTTGTAATTCCAAAATACTGTCAGGCTCCCATACCTTAACCTTCTTCTTTATGATGGGTTCTGTCTGAATTTTTTAGGTCTATATGCGGGTATGAGGTGGACTACATCATGATCAGATTTTCCGATAGGGGGTAGGGGTTCAGATTTGTAAAGCGTGATTGATGTTGCCATAACAAAGATCGGCATTTTTTTTTTTTACGAGTAAAACAGGTAATATATTGTTTAAAAGATGGAAGGGATGCGTCAATCTTCTGTTTACAGTTATTAAACAAGAATAAAATTGGGTGCATCAGGAGAGATAGACTGAAGAAATTGCACAGTATCACAACATGGGCAGCGGCACATGACACATTGGCAGCAGGATGAGCATAAACAACTATACGGATACAGGAAGCCTCTCGCTTGAAGATCAGTCCTTAGCTGGCCATTCTCCTGGCCCACTAACTCAATAATAAAAATCTCTCTTTTTGCCTTTTCAACCCATACAAAACGCCTGTTCGTCTCTTCATCAGTTTTGAGAGGACTCCACAAGTCCTTGTCAAGGTTGAACATCAAAAGTTCATTTTGCTCTTCCAGACCACCCAGCATACACCTTGTTGCTTCCCATTATCGACGCATACATAATACCCACGGCTTGAAGGAGGACTTTGTTGAACTCATTAGGATTAAACAATGATAAAACAGCAGCACGATTAACAGACAACCCATCAAATTCTACCTTCGATCATTTTTTCCCCATCAATATTGGTCAAAATTGAATTAAATTATGTGAGCCGCTTGTAACATATGTGTTATTTTAGATCAACATTATTACGATTGATTTTTTTCTGTGTGTAACTAAGCTGCATATGACCCACTGAAACTTACTTTATTCTGAAGATTCATTTTTTTTTGCAGACAAATCAAGTCGTGATTTCAATATTTTTAGCAGTTTTCCTTCTTGTGTTCTTCGTTGCTGCTCTGAGATCAGATTCCACAGGTAAACAAGTGGATCGAGAGCAGAGTTGAGTGGTAACAAGAACACAACAAAT
This sequence comes from Conus betulinus, assembly GCA_016801955.1. NCBI lineage: Eukaryota > Metazoa > Mollusca > Gastropoda > Neogastropoda > Conidae > Conus > Conus betulinus. Next base: position 28,984 of record JADBJO010001091.1, read on the forward strand.
GCTCCATGGATTGTGCTGGAGAAATTAACATCACCTACATACAGTATGGTCACCAGACAAATAAAATCCAAGAAATAGCATTCGGCACAGCCACTGCTTTCATCACGTAGATAGGAAAATGAAGTGACCACCTTGCCGGGTCTAACATAATTCTATATTTTGGTGAGTGTTTATGGATCGCAGCTTGACAGGCTAAAATCAGCACACATGAGGACGCATTCGTTGCTACAACAACGTCGAACCATTTGAAACCTCGATGAGACTTATAGCTTTGAAATAAAGCCAGGCGACACAGACCAGACTGGCCAGACAGACCCCAGTCTGATAATCCAGGAAGAAATGGTGTTACAGAAAACATGAAGCCAGCAGACCAAATCATTGCACTGGTTAAGACAGCTGAACGCGTGGTAAATGACTGCGGGTTTCGGGGAAGAACACTATCATGGCGTGATCCAAAGTGGTGAACAAGATAGTAAATACTGAAACCTCACAGTACAGAAGGGACAGCAAGCCACTCAACTTGCAAGGCACACTGTTAGTCCAAGTTCCTTCAGACTGAATGTATTTTCCATACAATATTTTGTCTGCTATCAACACGATGACAGTGTGATTTCCCATACATAAATCGGCGATATGTAAATGGGTTATTATCAGGAATTTGTTGCCGAGTGCTTCCCGGGCATAGTATGAAATCAACAGGCAAACAAAATTCCCTATTATGGCAAACACCACACACACCCCAGAAGAAAACTGCATACAAATCAGATGGTAGTAACGTTCTACAAGAGGCAGGACAGATTCAGCCGAAAAACAAACACTTTCACTGGCTTCCTCAGGGAACAGGTTCTCACAGCAGAATTTGTAATCAGAAGCAAAAATCTTGTTTAAATGAAATGACTTTGAAAACAAATCTAATGGAAAGCCGTTGACTGGATTTCCTTTTATGTCCAGTTCAATCAGCTGAGGCATGTTTTTGAAGCCTTTGGTCCCAATAATGTTTATTGCAGAGAACGATAGATTGAGATATATGAGACTAGGGAGGTAGATTGACACCTCATTGTTCAATATACTGATTTGTAGGAGTGTTTTTGACATATCCACTTGTCGCAGGTTGTACAGAATGCATCTTTTGAGTTTATTTGCTATATTCTGTAAAGGGTTGTTTGATAATGACATGGCTTTTAAATTTGGCATGCCAGTAAAAATAGTCATATCAAGCGCACAAAGTTTGTTGTAAGAAAAGTCAGTGTACTGCAAGTTGGTCCGCCTGACACCTGAAATGTTATTCAGGGAACAATAAGGCAGGCTTAAATGAGTTAAATAGACATTTTCAGCTAAGTCAGCCATTGATATTCCCGAACCTGATCCGTCTAAGTAGCGAATCAGAGGGTAGAGATGAGCAGGGAAAGGTTGACCACACCGAAAGGAGTGGCCGTGACACTGACAGCCCTCAGGACAGATCCTGTCACACATCAGTTCATCGTCCTGTTGTGGACACTGAGCCAAACCATCACACAGGTGATCGTGATGCACACAAATCCTGGAATTTCTACACTTGTAATAATAAGGGCATGTCCCCCTCTCACAGTTTTGTTCGTCTTCTCCATAAACACAGTCTGAAAATCCGTTGCATCGTGTGTAGACAGGGAGACAGTACAGCCATTCTGCTGTACAGCTGTAGTGACTGTCAGGGCAAGACTCCTCGCTTTCATCACGTGTTGAGTAAAAATAACCTGTACCATCCAAGTTGATCAAATGTACACTTTGAATTTTTTGTCATTCCCTTGGGGATATATTCTTTCTTTTTCTCGACAACTCACTTCATCGGAATCGTCCAGACAGTCGGAGTGCTCATTGCACCGTTGACTGAGCAACACACACTGCGAGTTAGAGCACGGAAAGCCTTGGCATGATGGGTGTTCACAAAATGATTCATCCGTGCCATCGCCACAGTCCTGCCTGAGGTTACACACAAAAGTATAGTGAACACTTTCCATCCCATCATTACATTCAAATATGCCATGTGTGTCTGTAACGATCGTTTCATGGAGATCACTGGGTGAATTTTGCCTCCCACTAACATTCACAAACATTTGAATCTGTAAATTCATCCGTTTTTTCACGATTACTTTTGTATTGACAAAGCAGAAATGCGTGCATGACGTGCTTATCGTGACATACAAACAAAACCTGACGTGTACTGGTGCAGATGGATTCAGAAAAGGATACGTGAGGTAAAGTGATTTGGAAAAAGGAAACATTCTGGGAGATTTATATTTAAATTCACACACAGTACCATGGTAACAGATTTGCACGTGCTGTATTTTCCGTCACGGATTAGCATTGGGTCAAACATCGACAACCTTGTTTTTTTTCTTGAGGGATAGTACTACTGGTCTAGGAACATGAAATGATTCATTTTAAAAATGAAAGTATTGTCAGACCATTTGCGAAACTTGCTGTACATGAAAGGTTCATTGGTCCAACCGGAGCTATAACCAAAGTACATTACTGATAACAAGTGTTTGAAAATGTGACGTGAATCATCTTGTTCTCTTCTAGTTTTGATCGAAGCCAGTCTTCCGCCATTACTTCTGCACATATAGTAAGAAAGATAGAAGGCGCTAACCTTGATTCTAAACCACTGAAAACATTTGTTGTGTGAAGCGACGAAACCATCACAGCGAGGACTGCTGAATGGACAGTGCTGTGTTTCATCCCGTCCGTCTTCACACTCGCGTTTCAGGTTACAGTCCAAATGATCCTGGAATTTAGAATATGATGAAACAGAACAGTTGAACCAGTTAGTTGATGGCTGGGAAGGTTGATCCCTTTCAGAAAGTACAGAAAAATACAGTTTCAGATGTATAATAAAGTAATTGCCTCGAAGCTCAAATTGAAGATGAGATGTGAGAAGGACTTTAACGGGTGTTAGATAGTGAGCACACATGCGTTCAACAGTTTGCCCGGTGTCATTTGCATTTTGGTACTTCAGAATTAATGCGTGTACACACACATCAGAGGATAATGCCTGTCGAACGCTGACCCATCATCACATGGCCGGAAAGCCATTTCAGCTCTTCCGTAAAACTTGTCCACGTAGCCGGTTTTGGAGCAATTAAATATCCAGAAGATTGTGTTATATATCGTACAATAAAATTTACATGTTCATGCTCTTCAAAATTAATGTCAACGACGGGACTATTGTTATGAAATACATACACGTGGCTTTGAGATGGTAGGAAGAACTGTTCTTCAGATGAATGCCAGCGACATGACATGCCATGCTTTGAAAAATGTACTGAAAGATATATCCGGAATGCCCAATAACTGTCAGTATTTTCGTAAGAGTCTGATGAATAATAAATCCGAGTTTCCCAGTGACTGACATCACACCAGTATGCTAGACGTTGAAGATGAACAAGAATGTACATGTTCTGAGTGACCTCCACATGCATGTAACAGAATGTCGAAGAATTGCCGCACACACCGAAAACAACTCCGTGGTGGGCTGGGAAGCTGGGCATCATCTTTCCACAGTCTGTGAATTTGACTTGCAGGATTGTGTTGTCTGTTCTGTTCAGCTTCATAACATCTTCGATACCTGGACAGATGGCCTTCATTCCTGTCGTGTTCGTGATCTTGATGGCGTTCACAAGCTTTGGATCTGTTGTCCAAAAATCAGCAGATTTACTTTAAGCAGCATGCCAGAAGCATACCACAATTATCCCCTAAGACAGTGCTGTTACTGCGCACTTTGTACATATACATTATAAGCACTCAGTTTTAGTTGTTCTTTGATAGCACAATGACACACTGGCCAATGCTTACCATCCACTTAATCTCATAGATCAGAAACTGGATTTAATTTCAATACAAAACCCTCTCTCTCTCTCTCTCTCTCTCTCTCTCTCTCTCGGAGTTGTTCTCAAGCGTTGGTGGTGGCCGTATTTTTGTCGCTCTGCGTAAATAATTAATTGTTTGCTCAATTACGCGTGACAGTAAGTGTAATCGACTTCTCCTTCTGCAAATTTGTATAACTGACACCATTCTGCAGACGAAGATATAAAATTTGTGCCAAATGTGCCGGTGATGTGATTAATTTTCTGGATGGAATGATGTGACTGACTGTGCTGCAGTCTTCGTTGATCACATCCCGCCCATGTGTGTTGGTGCCGGCCCACTTCATGCATTGTGATCTTCACACTGATCATCCTACGATGTACTGTGCTTTAGTTTGACTACTGTGCTGGATATATTGTGCATTCCCCTCTTCAATGCCATGTTGTGCACCACGATGTCGGAGCGGCCCCCCATGTGTCTCTCTGTGCACTAAAGCACGGATGGTTCCGAGCACTGGCTGTCCGGTGACTGTACTGGCGTCTGTGTGGCTGGCAGTGAAATCGTCACCTCCTTCAGCTCTGGTTCTGGAAACTGTGTAGGTAAACATATCGGAGCTATCTGAGTCGCTACACAGGTATGTGAAATTGTTATTTTGTGCGTTCCCGTGTGTAAGCTTTGATGTGCAAGTACTGTTGTGACGTGGTGTAGTTTACGGAAGGCAACAAAGGCGCCAGACAGAATGTCGCATCCGGATTTACAACCAAATATTATTCAGTTTATTGACTGGCATTTTAAAAGAATGCAACATGAACTACAAATGCATTCTGCTTACATAAAGAACAATATGGACGAAAAAATGCAAAGCATAGATAACAACTTTAAACGCATTCTGAGTGACATGTGTCAGGTAAAAGAGTGTGTGGAAGAAAACAAAGAGAAATAGAAGATCTACAAGAAGATAGACGGATTTCTGATGGAGAGACTAGACAAAGTAGAAAACCAACTTGAAAATGTTGAACAAAACTCAAGAGCGTGCAATCTCATTTTCATCAATGTTGAAGAGTACAGAAGAGAGGACAACAGCACTACCATACAAGTTATTACAGAAACCCTGAACTTTTACGACTCTGCAAGCACCTGGCGACAGGAAGACATCGTGAAGGCCTTCCGCCTAGGAAAACCTCGCCCTCAGGGAAGTGACCCTCGTCCAATCCTTGTACAGTTTTGCCGATGGGCTGACAAAATGGCGGTATTGGGTGACAGACAACTCAGAGATAACATGAGACAGGATGGCATCAAAGTATCATCAGATCTCACTACTCGCCAGAAAGATAGGGTTGACTACTATCGCAGTCTGGGAAAGACTGCATACATTTACAATGGGAAACTGCAAGTGAGGGAGAGAGAGTCAACACGAGCTCGGTACAAGGAGGATCTTCACCAGCACCATGATCTTCATCAGCACCATGATGATCAGCACCATGATGGGGGATCGACGGTACTACTCTTCCCAGAGGACGGCAATTCCATGACTCTACCCAGTACACGACGACGTACAAGGTCACAGGAGTGACAGCCGTGACCGATCAGCCAGACACAACAGGCGCTTGGTTCTGGAATATGACAAAAAAACGACTCTCCTTACCTGTCATCTACCGACAAAAGCCAGGACCATGTCATCAACACCAGATCTCAGCCTCATTCATATACACATCCGGAAACAAGAGGTAACCACATGAGCACCAGATCTATCAGAAACAAGGAACGTCGAAATCGTCCCTCACCCCAGAGTCGCAGCCAGAGACATGCAGTGCCTGTGGTGCCAGGCAACCGCTTGTTTAGTGAGGTGGTGAGACAAGGAGGTCCAGGTATGGCTGAATACAAGAGGACAGTGTTTGTAAAAGACCAGAACAGCAGAATATCTGAGAGGTACGGATCACCCAGCACAGTCCCGAACAGTCTGAGAGTGCAGACCATCACCCAAACATCTGACACTCCAGTGAAGACCAACAATACTGACCAGGATAGTCATAACAGCGATTGTCTTGTCTCTGAACCAACAGAAGGGTGCCAAACTGTGTTTCAAAGGACTGTCGATAACAATGATGACATTGCCCTGTGCGAGGAGAACCAAGATTTCCATGCTGATGAAATCCAAGACAAAACTGGCATGAATGATGGCGTGGTGTTAAACGATGCTCAGGATGCCCACGCACAAAGCCAGGATACAATCCACAATGGACAAGAACTGATAGACAACAGAGTAGAGATTACAGACGAGAAATTCTCTAACACCGACAGAAAGGGACAGACAGATGAACACAAAAAATCGAATGCACATTGTGACGGCCAAGATGACACAGACAAAATATCGACACGAACTGATTCGGTTCTGACTGACAATCCAAACGATACTGTGACAGATACATGCACCGACATTGGCTTGTTAGAAAAACGCAAGAAATACAAACCACTCAAGATACAACCACTCAAGGAACAACAGTCCAGGAAGATAAAAAGCAAGACAATGCTGTCTCATCAAGGGCAACTATACAGGATATAGGCCACCTCGACGAACTGCCTCACTCAAACAAACAGACCGTCCAAATAATTCAGCCATGTCACAGAGGTCAGGCAGTCAAAGCAGCATCCTCGATTCTCTGTTGAGAGCATCATCTAATGATCGCTCCAAGGGAAACGAGGCTTGTAAACGCAGTAAATCAAACAGTCGTCAGGTAACAAAAAATAGGAAATCGGCCGGGCCACAGTATTATGGAGCAAAAGTACTGACGATGAAACCTCCCAATCTGCGAGGGCCGATAGATCTGCTGATAAAGAGCTGAAAAGTAGCATTATGAATAATATAGATAATATTAATGTGATGGTGTGGAGGGGTAAGGGGTGTGCAGGTGAAGACAGGCAGATGGTGATATGCGCAGGGACCAAGGGACAGCAGCCAGTCAAGAAACACAGAGACGACATGGAGTTTTTCTCCTTTTATTGCCCTTCCATGATAAGCTCAACCCAGGCACACTGCCCTGGGAACTCTCTTCTCTCTCTCTCTCTTAGCACTCAGCGCACTGAGCACTCTCACGCGCCGATCGCTCACTCGCGGACCACACTCTGGGCGACACTCTCCTCCGCAGAACACTGATCGTGGGGAACACTGCTGGGGAACACTGATCTTACTCACGCTGCGCGCCTCACTTATATACACCTTGACTGGACCGCAAAGCCGGCAACGCAGCACCGCAGGCAAAGTGAGCCTCGCGAGACAGCAAATGATAAAATTTGTGCTATCTGTCGCAGCTTCTGCGTTGTCTAGCTCGCCGTACAGTCAAAGTGTCCAAACATATTATGTATCGATGAAAACCTCAGAACCCAAAGAATAAAACGCAATAAATCATATTTGACAATTTTGTGGCTGTGTAAAGTTACTGACAATTAAAGTCCGAGAATGAAACCACTTTTCGAGTTTACGCCATATTTTCCCTTATTTCGATGACAAAAAGCAAACTGCATGAAATAATTTTGTAAGGACTAAAAAGCTGAGATTTCGCTCTTTTTATACATATAAATTTCATTATCCAAGATGCCGTCCAAGCGGAGAACTTTGCGTTAAAATTTGATAGAAAACACAACTTGCCTTATCGTCACATGGCCGTCGCCATGTGCTTTTTAACACGACTTTCGATAAAATGTTATTCCGTTGGAATGGTTAATCGGATGATAATTTTTTATATATTTTCGGTTGCTTCTACCATAGAAACGAAGTTATTAAAAAGATTTCGATAGGAAAGTCCGAATTTCATAAAAACAACAATTTAGATCAGAACGCCGACAATGAACAAAGAAGGCGACTCGCTCAAGAGACCGGCGCCGTCAGTCATTTCGTATAGTCGCATGCTTGTACAGAAAAGATCATAGATCATAGCCATGCGATATACGAAATGAGAGCTTATGGACTTTACTTTCAATGTGCATTCATGGATTCTTTGGATTCTCTCATACTTTTTGTGAAATCAAGAATTATTTACGGTTTGTTTGTCAAACAATTCAAAATGGCGCCAAGATTAATCAGGTTGAAATACCAGTTTTAGGGAAAATATGGGCTTCTCCGTTCAACACGATTATAACGAATAGAATACATTAATTTTTGTGACTTCAGCGACGTATACACAAATATGTAGGTTCTGAGGTATTCATGATTTAAGGAATTTACACAATAAAAAATGAGATTCAACCAAGGGGGGTAGGGGGGGAAGATACTCATGAACAAAATATCTCATCTACGAGGTGACCAAGAAACATGTACCGTTAGCACCCGGCTACATCCCCCCCTACTCTGTTACAACCAGCGTCCTCGCTGACACATAAATGACATAAAAATGACAGAGTTATCAAGCAGGGGTATAACAAAGAATCAAGGAAAAAATTGAGCTGTAGCCATCAAGTCTTTCGAGGCATGGCTACTCCCAAAACAAAACACTAACATCAATGTATCAAAACATCAAAGCATCAAAACATCTTGTCTCTTTCATTGTATGCATTTATATTATTCCAGCTACCACGGGCTTTCTGTTTTAACCAAAGTTTCTGCAAGTCAGAAGATTCACATTGACTGAAATAAGTATATGACTAGATTAAGAATGGACATGTATTTTAAACAAAAATTCCAAAAAGTCAAATACATAATGACTACAAGGGATTCCTTTCATGAACAAAACACGTATGGGCACCTAAGTGACGGAAATGGACTTGCTATTTATAACAAAATTCCAAGCGGTCAGACATCAGATATCATTAGGAAGAATGCGTTAAAAACCGAGAGCACTGGGTAGGTACCAAGCGACAAAAGTGGGCTTATTATCTAAATAAAATTCCAAAATGTCGGCTACCAAAATGACTTGAAAGAATTTGTTATTTAAACAGAATTCATTCAAAAAGTCAGACACCAAAATGACTGGGACGATAGATTCATGAAGTTCCAAAACGCTGGGTGAGTACCGGGTGACAATAGTGGACTTGTTATTTAAAACAAAATCCCAAGATGTCAGGTACTAAAATGACTTATCAAGGATGTTGTTATTTTAAACACTCCAAGAAGGTCAGATACAAAATATACTTGCAAAGATTCATCAAGATCCAAAACACTGGGTGCCAAGTGACAATTATGGACTTGTTATTTAAACAAAAATCCATGAAATTGGACATAAAATGAGAGAAAGGAAAAGGGATTTGTCATCAAAACCCTTTTAAGTCAAGTACCCCAGGAGTTTGAATTTTGACGGGTTTTAGCACTTTGCAGCAGAATCTTAGCAAAAGTCACTCGACTTAGCTTTTACAACAACTCTTGGGAAAAAGCAAAACAGGGGCATACATCATTATCCAACATGAAAACAATCAACATAGACTAGCTTGTGCAAAAAAACAACAACAACATATGAACAAATAATTGTTTAACAAACAGTCCGCAACACTTCTCAAAAGAGGTATTTAACCATAAATCAGTCTTGGAACAATTCATTGCCCCCGCAACATCCGATTAGGTTACTTATGCAAAAACTCCTGATCATCCGTGCGGTCTCTAACGTACCTTTTCACAGGTTTCACTGCCAGACAGGCAGTTCGCCGTGGGGCTGGTGTGGGTGGATCAACAGCACTTACTGGAGGCGGAACACAAGTGGCCACAGGGTGGCCTGCAGTTCTGGGCTTTTGGGCTGCGGAAACATCTTCCGGTCAGTCCTGGAGTCTGGTGGTGGTTCCCAGCTTCCTTCGCCGCCTCCTCCAGTCAGCTGATACTGATGACGGCAGGGTGTAGGTTCTGCTGTCAGGCACTGAAGTTGCCTGACAGGGCCAGACCCTTTGTCTGGAGGCAGCAGCCTGTGGTGGCCTGGGTGCTGCTGGGCCATGTCGCTTGTCAGCATTCTGGCTGCTGACAGTGGCAGCGGACTGGGGTTTTTGTCCCCAGTTTTTACAGGTGGAGACTTCCATCGCCTCCGCCTGGGCCGTCGTCTCGAGTGCTGTGTGTCCACCACACACAGCTGCGGACAGGCAGTGGCAGCTGTGCAGGTGGTGGCTGCTGCAATTCCTCCTTCAAGCTGGCGACTGTAGCCTTGAGTGCCTCTAGCTGCGTTTGAAGCGAGGCAACAGCAGCAGTGCCAACCGTGTGGAGGATGTCGCCATCAACACTGCAGTCCTGCATCCACCTTTGGGCTTCCTTCTTAGCCTCTTCAAAGGTGGTGGTAGGATGGTTCCGGATGAAATGCCGGACATCCTTGCACAGTGCAGCTGGTTGTAAGCCACGTGTGAAGGTGTCCCGGAGTATGGTGGCAGGCAACATCCCATCCCCAGCCTGGTTGACCTTCCGCCAGAGGTACTGGAGATGGGAGCCATACTCCCAGATGGTCTCGTCCTGGCCCTGCTGCCTGTTGAAGAACGCTGTGGCCAGGGTGACCACATCACGCTGCTCTCCCCAGTTTTCCTCCAAGATGGCCAAGATCTTGGCTGGGGAGTCTACCTCTCTCACTGGTAGCCTGATCACCTCCTGGCGAGTCCTGGCCATCTAGGGCGGCAATCAGCCAGAGGGCAGCTGTCCTGTCATCCAGGGGCTGCAGGTGTAGGGCAAGCCTGGCCTCCCGGATGAAGTTGTCCACCTCCCTGCTGCTCTCATTACCCGTGAATTTGGGGAGCTGATGCAGGGGGTGCAGAGGTAGGGGCAGTTGGCTGGCCATGGTGTCCGGTTTTCTTGGGCTGTGTCTTCTTGGTCCCTTCTGTCTTCAATCCTGCTCGCAGCGCCAGTTGTGATGGTGTGGAGGGGTAAGGGGTGTGTGCAGGTGAAGACAGGCAGATGGTGATATGCGCAGGGACCAAGGGACAGCAGCCAGTCAAGAAGACACAGAGACGACATGGAGTTTTTTCTCCTTTTATTTGCCCTTCCATGATAAGCTCAACCCAGGCACACTGCCCTGGGAACTCTTCTCTCTCTCTCTTAGCACTCAGCGCACTGAGCACTCTCACGCGCCGATCGCTCACTCGTGGACCACACTCTGGGCGACTCTCCTCCGCAGAACACTGATCGTGGGGAACACTGCTGGGGAACACGGATCTTACTCACGCTGCGCGCCTCACTTATATACACCTTGACTGGACCGCAAAGCCGGCAACGCAGCACTGCAGGCAAAGTGAGCCTCGCGAGACAGCAAATGATAACATTTGTGCTATCTGTCGCAGCTTCTGCGTTGTCTAGCTCGCCGTACAGTCAAAGTGTCCAAAATATATTATGTATCGATGAAACCTCAGAACCCAAAGAATAAAACGCAATAAATCATATTTGACAATTTTGTGGCTGTGTAAAGTTACTGACAATTAAAGTCCGAGAATGAAACCACTTTTAACGAGTTTACGTCATATTTTCCCTTATTTCGATGACAAAAAGCAAACTGCATGAAATAATAATTTTGTAAGGACTAAAAAGCTGAGATTTCGCTCTTTTTATACATATAAATTTCATTATCCAAGATGCCGTCCAAGCGGAGAACTTTGCGTTTAAAATTTGATAGAAAACACAACTTGCCTTATCGTCACATGGCCGTCGCCATGTGCTTTTAACACGACTTTCGATAAAATGTTATTCCGTTGGAATGGTTAATCGGATGATAATTTTTATATATTTTCGGTTGCTTCTACCATAGAAACGAAGTTATTAAAAAGATTTTGATAGAAAGTCCGAATTTCATAAAACAACAATTTAGATCAGAACGCCGACAATGAACAATGAAGGCGACTCGCTCAAGAGACCGGCGCCGTCAGTCATTTCGTATAGTCGCATGCTTGTACAGAAAAGATCATAGCCATGCGATATACGAAATGAGAGCTTATGGACTTTACTTTCAATGTGCATTCATGGATTCTTTGGATTCTCTCATACTTTGTGTGAAATCAAGAATTATTTACGGTTTGTTTGTCAAACAATTCAAAATGGCGCCAAGATTAATCAGGTTGAAATACCAGTTTTAGGGAAAATATGGGCTTCTCCGTTCAACACGATTATAACGAATAGAATACATTAATTTTTGTGACTTCAGCGACGTATACACAAATATGTAGGTTCTGAGGTATTCATGATTTAAGGAATTTACACAATAAAAAATGAGATTCAACCAAGGGGGGTAAGGGGGAAGATAACTCATGAACAAAATATCTCATCTACGACAGGTGACCAAGAAACATGTACCGTTAGCACCCGGCTACATTAATAAATCAGAAGTAAAATTTCTCAATTACAACGTCAATGGCCTTCTACCAAAACTAGATAATAACGAGTTTACCAACTTCCTTCTGTTACACGATTTTATATGCCTAACTGAGACGTTTATGGCAAATGATTTAAATTCCCCATTGTTCAGTAACTTCGCAATTTTTTCGATAAAAGCAAAGAAGCTTTCCCATCAAGGTCGATACTCTGGTGGAATAATTGTTATGATTAAGAAAATTTGAAAAGTACGTTGAAACAAATTCAAATACAAAGCCCTCATGCTGTCATTATCAAAGTCCATAAAGATCTGTTTTCAACTGATCGCCATATAATGCTAATTGTTTTTATATATTCATCCACATGATTCTGTGTTTTGGAAAGACCAACACGATGGTTTTGGTATGGAAGTTTTGGAACAAATCATATTAGACCTTCAACACTCCTACAATGATTTCTACATTCTGTTAACTGGAGATCTCAATTCCAGAACAGGGTGTTGTAATTATTCTTCTGTAGAAGATAACATAGATTTCATCGGCCCAAATGCCTCTGTTGTAAATGAATTTTGTAGAAATTCTCAGGACACTGTTATAAATGTTTTGGTAACCAGTTGCTTGAAATTTGTAATATATTTGATTGTGTTATTTTGAATGGTCTACGTGAAAAGAATTTTGATGATAGCTGCACATATATTTCATCTCTAGGCTGTAGTACAGTAGACTACTTTGTAGCATCAAGTGAACTGTTTTTATCCATTGATATTGCTGCAGTTGATGTCGAAAGTATTGTAGACTCTGATCATCTGCCAGTTGTAATGCGAGTTGATCTGAAGGTTGGTGGAACTGAAGCATGCAATGAACAAATGATGAAAGATGAAAGTAGTTCAGTAAAAACATTCAGGTGGAACGATGACAAAAAGGATATTTTTGTCAACAGGCTGAATAGTGATAACATACAGAACAAAATTACATGGCTTTTAATTCGTTGGATTCCGATGTTGATAATGCATTGACACTGTTTGTTCAAAGCCTAACTGAAGCTAGTGAGTGCATGTCCTTTAAATCTCGTTCTGATCAGAACAAGCGATCAGAATGGTTTGACACAGAATGTAATCAAGCTAAAAAAGAAGCCAGAAGAACGTTGAACCGTTTTAGAAAAACTAAGGACATAACAGACACAAATGATTTGCGTCCAAGAACGGAAAAAGTACAAGCACTTGGAAAAAAACTAAACGACGAGAGTTCAGGAAGTTGAAAGCAGAATCTCTTGCCAGTAATTTATTGAATCCATCATGTTTCTGGAAACAGCTTAAAAATATGGGACATGGCAACAGAGATAAATCCACGAATAACATAAAAACGGTGGATTGGGTTAATCATTTCAAGACTGTATTCCAAACTGACACAGCTGCACATACTGGCTACTCAGGCCAGAAATAGATTTAACGGATCATCTGGACCATGTTCTAAACAGAAGTATTTCGGAAGAGGAGGTAAATAGAGCGATAGATAAACTGAAGTCGGGAAAGGCGTGTGGATTAGATGGAATTACAGCTGAAATGCTGAAGAATGGCGGCAGACAGGTTCGCTCTTTTATCATAAAGCTGTTCAACTCAATTTTTGATAAAGGCATCTATCCAAAAGATTGGTCGAAAGCGGTTATAATTCCAATTCATAAAAAGGGAGATCCAAAAAATGTAGATAATTACAGAGGTATTTCTGCTAGGTATTTTATCCAAAAATGTTACACTTCTATATTGAACACGAGATTGTACACATGGTTGGAAAACAATCAATTAATATCAGAAAGCCAAGCTGGGTTCAGAAAAGATTACTCCACCGTTGATCAGATTTTCAATCTGTATGCGATTGTTCAGAAGTGTTTGAGCAAAAAAGGTAAAAAATTGTATGTTGCTTTTGTGGATTTTAAAAAGCTTTCGATTCGGTCAGACACGATAGTTAATTGAATGCATCAGAAGGTAAAGGAGTAGAGGGGAAGTTTTTTTTGCGTCTTTAACAGCAATGTACGAATCTCTACTTTCATGTGTCCGTGCAAATTCTGATATATCTGAGTTCTTTGAATGCCCGATTGGTGTGAGACAAGGATGCGTTTTGAGCCCTACATTGTTCTCAATATTTATTAACCAGTTAGCAGATCATATGAGCGAAAGAGGAAGGCATGGCGTTCATTTATTGCCAGATCTTTTGGAAATATTTATTTTGCTCTTTGCTGATGATGTAGCTCTAATTTCTACAACTCCATGGGGCTTGCAAAACCAATTAAATGTGTTGAAGTCTTGTTGTGATGACATGCAGTTAACTGTTAACACTGAAAAAACTAAGGTAATGGTGTTTAGGAAAGGTGGTTTTCTTGGAAAACGTGAGCGATGGTATTTCAATGCTCTAAGATTAGAAGTAGTTAATATTATTGCTATCTGGGTTTCTGTTTCACAACAAAAATCAGTGCTAAATTAGGTACAGAGCATTTTGTGACCAAGGGTAAGAAAGCTGTTGTGGAATTAAACCGAGTTTTCCAGAAATATAAAGAAATGAATGCAAGCACGTTCTTTAAGATTTTTGACGTAAGAATCCAACCCATTCTGTTATATTCTTCTGAAATATGGGGTCTACAAAGATTAGAGGAAATAGAGAAAGTACATTTGATGGCCTGCAAAAGATTTCTGGGAGTACCACTAAGGACACCAAATAAAATGGTGTATGGTGACTGGGGGACGATACCCACTTTATATTAACTCCTTCACTAATTCCCCTTTATACTGGTTTAAACTGTTACGAATGAATCCTGACAGATTACCATATAATGCTTATTTAATGTTGCTTGATGTGGATAGATCTGGAAAGACATGTTGGGCTTCTCAGATAAGGCAAATTCTATGTGAAACTGGATTTAACATTGTGTGGCTGCAGCAGGGTGTTGGAGATGTTAAGGCTTTTTTTTATGGCTATTAAACAAAGACTTGTGGATTTCTTTATTCAGGAATGGACTGGATCTATTAGAGATCGAGATAGGTATGATAGTTACAGATCCTTTAAAACCATTTTTGAAAAAGAGAAATATATCAGTTGCATGGATACATACTGCTTTCGAGTTGCTATTTCACAAGCAAGATTAAATGCTTTGCCACTTAACAACAATGTCCATCGATATAGTAATAACAGCCAGATAGGTTATGTCCTTTTGTAATACCAGAATTGAAGATGAATTCCATTTTTATTCGAATGCTTTCATGTATGATGACCTTCGAATAAAGTTTTTGGGAGATTGTAAATTTTTACCATTCCCTGATTTGCTTAAAGTAAATAATGCCACCCACAGGCATAATCTGTCCAGGTATGTGTTTCATGCTAGTAATTTCAGGAAGAAAATGACTTCTCAAGGTTGAACATTTACATTTATTTATTTTTGATGTATGTTTCACTCGCTCCAATTCAGTAGTTTAATTTGCTCAGAGGCCACTATTCTTAACGGCATTGGTTGTGTATCAAGTTAAACTGTGTGATAATCGTGCAGTCTATAAAATGCGTCTTTGCGTTCGTACTCTTATTTGGATTCCAAGCCGTCCTTTCAAGATGAACATATTATGACCATAACTTTGACCCCCCCCCCCCCCCCTCCCCTTCCATTTAATTCATTTTTTATCCTTACCCCTCCCTCCCGATTGCATTGTATTGTGGCCCAAGGCCGAAGTACATTAAACTGCTTCTTCTGAGTTCTGAGTTCTCTCTCTCTCTCTCTCGAAAAGTAAGGTAGATCTAAGACTTAAAATGCTAAAATTCACAGACTGTATTAGTGATGCTTCACATCATTAATTACTGGACAGAAAAAAACGCATGTTTGCATCAGTTACTTTTTTTTTCCATTTTAATTAATCAGCTGTTGCAGCTTTTGTAAAAGATCTCTCTCTCTCTCTCTCTCTCTCTCTCTCTCTCTCTCTCTCTCTCTCTCCCCCCCCCCCCCCCCCGTCCGTCTCTCTCCACTCACCCAAACAAACACACATGCACACACGCGCGCGCGCACACACACACACACTCACAGACACAAACGCACACGCATACCCCCCCCCCCCCCCTCTCTCTCTCTCTCCTTCCTCCACCTTCCCCCTCACATATTTAGATCCCGCGCGCGTGCATGCGCGCGCGCTCGCACGCACGCGCACGCGTGCAAACACACACACACACACACACACACACACACACACACGTTTGCACGTGAACACTACCATTGTAATTATTGTTCGTGCGCTATACATACCAGTGCATATTTGACACAACTTTCTACAGTGGACGTACATATATCTGGGGTTTTCTTCACACTGACGATTGCTGGCCCCACTGGACAATCCTCATGTTCGTCCACACAGGGCTCTGCAATCACACACACACACACACACACACACACACACACACACACACACACGTGCGCGCGCGCGCGCGCTCACACACACGCGCATGTACACACACACACACACACACACACACACACACGCATGTACGCAGGCAAGCACACAGACATACACAAGGCACGCACGCATGCATGCATACACGTACGAACACACACACACACACACACACACACACACACACACACACACACACGCACACACACACACACGCATGTACGCAGGCAAGCACACAGACATACACAAGGCACGTACACATGCATGTATACACGTACGAACACACACACACACACACACACACACACACACACACACACACACACACACATTGAGAGCCAGATCTTAGACACGCACTCTTTTACTTTATGTGTAATCGACTGGTCTACAGGTACAGACACAAGTGTGTCTTTGAAACGTGGTAGAATAGAACGGATGTGTTTTGTTATTTTTTGACATTGTACTTTTAACAGGTGTATTTATTTTTAGACTTTTTTTTGTAATTGACTGATTGATGGGAAACAGCAGCAAATATTCAATATCGGAGGAATTCCGCAATCCTGGGACACCTTTTGAAACACGACAAACCTCTCACAGTGACAAAGTCCGCAATAAATGACATGATTTTTCGGGGAATTAAATGAATGCACACAAGTTAAAAGGTAAAGTATCATAGATAGGGTCAGCCTTATATGTGACTGTGTCTGTTCATCACGTTGTCTGTATGTTACCGGATCTAGGTGTCACCGTGTCTCTGTGTCACTGTATCCCTTTACCACCTTGTCGTTACAATGACGGTTCTGTACGTTGCGGTGTGTGTGTGTCAGGGCTGGTGGTAGGTTTGGTTAGGGCTAGTACACGGTTAGGGTGAAGGTTAATTCAGATATGTTTAGGGTTGGACATATGGACACTACGACATACTGTCATGGTGATGTATAGACCCGGTGACATACAGGCACATTGACATATATAGATATGCTCCCTCACAGATTAGGGATTGACAGTATGTAAAAAAGAAAAGCTGATTCTTCCAGATATTGACCTAGATCCATTTGCAGGGCCTGTCCAGTGGTAACCGTTCACCCACAGTGTAGCACGACACTCCATGGAAGATCCAGTAATGAGGGCGGAAATAGACATGTGTCCTAGAATAAAATTAAAACTAGAATATTGTGTTTGTGGTTGTTTTATCGGTAGCGCGCACACACACACACACACACACACGCACGCACGCACGCACGCACGCGCGCGCGCGCACACACACACACACACACACACACACACACACACACACACGCTACCGATAAAACAACCACAAACACAATATTCTAGTTTTAATTTTATTCTAGGACACATGTCTATTTCCGCCCTCATTACTGGATCTTCCATGGAGTGTCGTGCTACACTGTGGGTGAACGGTTACCACTGGACAGGCCCTGCAAATGGATCACGCACTGATGTGAGTTAGAATTCCGTGATTTTCCTCAGTTTGGTTCACAAGTCTGCTAAACAAGATGGCGGACACACGCAGCAACTAAACTACCACGGTGGCCGTTTCGTGGGCCAAAAAATAGGAAAAATGAAAACAAGATTGTGTGGGAGACGAACGGTACCTAACATCAGAGTACCGAGAACTCAAACGTTGACTACTGTGTCCATCGGAGATAACCGGCTGGGAAAAAACATTGTAGAAACCCGGCAGCGAGAAGACCCTGGAATTTCAAGCAACTTGGCTACGCGGAATCCAACTCTTCAGCTGAATGGAAACCCTTCAACGGAAAACAGGGAGGTTGGTAGCCATGATTTTAATTCTCTCGATGCGAAAGAAATGATTTTGTCTCTCTGGCAAACGAATTGAAATGTTGGAGAATGCCGTAATTACACAAAACAAAATACTTACAGAAAACATCAAACCGCAAGTTACTATGGTGACCACTGCCACACAGACAGAAACATGCCTTCCAGGCGCAGCAACGTACGCACAAGTAGTTGCTTCAGATTCAGGGAGCAATGCCGCTCAAAACGAAACGCCCGTCTATGAAAAATAAAGCAGAAACTGGTAAAAAATCTTTGCCTAAGACCAGACCAAAAGCAAATAATGACGTCAATCCTATTAGTCAACATGACGGAAGATCGAATTACGCAAAGAAGGATGACGTCAAAGTGCCTGAGAGGAATAGAAAAGATCACAGTGAATCTAGAAAAAGAAAAGTAAAAGTAGACGAAGGCCAGGAGTATCCAACAGTACTTGTCATCCATGATTCTGTTGCAAACGGAGTTCAAGGAAAAAGACTTGGGTATTCCTACGATTTCGAGGTCTCCAAGCTTAAGCAGCACAATGTATCAGCTGTCAAACAATGCCTAAAGAGATTGATACGGAGGAAATGCCTGACTGTGTCGTAGTACATTGTGGAGTCAATGACTTGAAGGTGGAAGAGGCAGAAAAAGTCAGTAAGAATTTTGTACAGACAATCAAATCAGTAGCGGAAAAAACACCAGAAAGTGAAGTTAGTTATCAGCAAAGCAACAAAAGTGATGGACAAGAAATTAGAAAGTGAACAGACAGCTGTTCAATGCAAAGATCACGTCTGACCTCTTTAAAGTCAAAAACATCAGTTTCATTGACAATGATAACATAAGACTTGACCACCTTCATGACAAAATTCACCTTTCAAGATGGGGCTCTAGCCTGCTTGCAGGAAACATTGGACGGCACGTGAGGAGTCTGGTGTGGGAGATCCCAAAGCGGCCCTCCCGAAGACGACAGGGCAACAGGGAAACATACTACGACTTTCCAGCTCCACGTGTCCCCAGTTGGTTCAACCCTTTCAGTGCCCTGGACTGGGAATCCTATTGACGGGCCCACGACGACCAAGCCACCTGATGCAACTGCTGTGTTATCTCTGTTCATTTTGATTGACTTTTAAGCACCTCCATGTATACGTTGTTTTCTGACAAGATTGTTCTTGACATTTTTTTCTTTAATTATTAATGATTTCTTTTTTTTCCTTCCATATAATTTGAATATTAGTTTTAGAACATGACACAAGGAAACAACTTTAGTGTTTTTCAATGGAACTGCAGATCAATAATTTCTAATTATGAACATTTAGTCCAACATCTCGCAAATCATAAATATCATGTCTTAAGCCTCCAGTCATTAAATGTAAATAAAGATAAGCTCCCCAAGTTAGAAAATTATTACTTCCCTCCCGTCTATCAAAAAGAAGACAAAAACGGAAAAATCAATACGGCTATTTACATACATGAAGGGGTAAATTACACACTGTGCCCTAATCCTATTCCATCAGATATTTCCACAATTCATTCTTGTGCTGTGACAGTGCAGTTTGATAAGATTCTACTAACCATCTTATCAGTGTATTTACCAAAAGGTCCAGATGATAACAACACTGAATGGATCCGTATGCTTCAGGCAGATAAAGGCAAAAAAGTGCTATTACAGGAGATTTTAATGCACATGCCCCTTTTTGGGAGAAGAACTGTGACCATATCACAAGCAATCGTTTGATAGAGAATGTTGTAGATTCATCATTTTATCTATTAAACGATGGTCGAGTTACAAGAATCCCTGATAATCCTAATCATAGAGCTACGGCAATTGATTTAACTCTGGTTTCGCCTGATCTAGCTCCCATTTGTGAGTGGAACACACTGGCTCATTGCTTAAATAGTGATCACATTCCGATTATAACAAGTTTTGAAATTACAAGCACAAGAATTACAGATCTAACTGAGGATAAAGTTCCAAAGTACAATTATAAATTTGCTAATTGGGATAAATTTTCAGCAAGTATGTCCACGTTTTATGTTGAGGATATACACGAAAAAAATATAAACGATCTTTATTTTACATTTACCAATGCAGTCCTAGAGGCTGCAAATGACTCTATACCCATGCTTAAAACAAAGAAATCACACAAACACTCTGGAAATATCTGGTGGAATGACGACTGTGAAAAGGCAAATAGCGAAAAATGGGAGAAATTTAAAATATACATACAAGAAAATTCTACCCCAAACCATCAAGAGGCAAACAAGGCAAAAAATAAATCAAACAGAGTGAACGCCCAGGCTAAGAGACAATACTGGTCTTCTTTTTGTATTAATGAAATCTACAGTCATAAAGATTGCAAAAAGTCTGGGAAAAAAAATGAAAACCATGAAGAACGGAATTAATTACCACAATGTCCCATAAGATTAGAGAACTCAGATCTACCCACTAATAATGAAAAAGCAGAAGCATTTGCAGAGATGTTTGCCAGTTATAGTAGAAATGCAGGTCTATCAACTGAAAGTAAAGAGTATAGACAAAGTGAAGAGCAAAGTAAAACAAAATCAAATCATGCTGATAATGAATTCACAAGGAAGAGCTATATGTAACTCTGAAATAACACTTGAGGAAGTAAAAGAAAGTATTTTACATTTGAGTAAAGCAAAAACATCTGTTGGATTAGATGGAATATCTTATGAAATGTTAAAACACTTACCTTACAATGTTATTGAATTTTTACATATATTCATACAAAGATGTTGGGGTAAAGGGGAAATGCCTTCTGTTTGGAAGCGATCAATTGTTATTCCTATACATAAGCAGGGAAAGCCTAAAGCAGACAGAAACAGCTATCGACCCATCTCGTTAACATCACACGTTTGCAAACTTATGGAGAAAATAATATTAAACAGATTAGTCCATTTTTGCGAAAAACAGTGCATTATACCCCTAAATCAAGCAGGCTTTCGGAAAGGCCGATCAACTACAGAACATCTAGTGAAACTAACAACACAAATCAAACAGCAGTTCGCGAGGCGGAAGAATATCCTTGCAACTTTTTTTGACGTTAAGAAAGCTTATGATCAAGTATGGCACTACAATTATTGCAAAAGCTTAAGGAAAACAATATCAATGGTAATATGTATAACTACATTACAAATTTCCTTTCACATCGTTTCATACAAGTAAGAATAGGAAACACGTACTCGAACCCCAGAGAACTTCAGATGGGATTACCTCAAGGTTCAGTTATTTCTCCTGTTTTATTTAATATACTCATAGCCGATCTCCCAAAGAGATTGTCAAACGACTCAGTTTTAGTCCAGTACGCTGACGATATATGCATGTGGATGAAGGTAACAATGAAACGCAATACACCCACTAGAGCATTAAACTATACAAAAAAAGTTTACCAAAAGGAATTAGATAAAATCACTAGTTTTATGAACGAAAATGGTTTTGTCACTATCTTTAGAAAAAACAAACATGATCCTTTTTAACTCAGGTTATAACCCAGAAAAAATACCTATATTCAGCATTATGGAATTGCCCTTAAGTTTGTGCAAAGTGTTAAGTTTCTAGGTGTTTATCTGTCATCAAAACTTACCTGGAATCAACATATAAATCATATACTTGATAAAGCACGAAAAGCATTAAATTTTCTCAAAATTATTAGTAAACAACGTTGGGGTCAAGACACTAAAGCACTTTTATGTCTTGCAAACTCACTTGTTCGATCTCGTTTAATATATGCCCAAGAAGTTTTCTTTAATGCACCCAAGCACCTATTATCCAAACTTCAAAGCATAGACTGCAAAGCTGTTAAACTGGCACTTGGGGTTCCAATACATGCTTCCAATCTAGGATCCTATAAAGAGCGGGGGTGTTCTTCCTCTAGACGACAATAGGAAAAATTCTTGCGCTAAATTTATAGTAAAGTCTTTTGCTTTTGATACATTTTGTAAGGAAGAAATTAGATTAGACTCCGCGAAAGATTTTGCTAAAAGAGCTAAAACAATACACTCTTTACAATCAATCATTCCTACGCCACTGATATAATCAATTAAAGAATTAAAACACAAAGAAATAGCAACTAAGCCACCTGTTTCATCAGTAGCACCCTGGGAGCATATTAAACCTGCTTTTGATATTGACGATACAAATTTTAAACAAAAATCAATCTCCAAATGTCTTGAAAAAAATTTAGTAAACATAAGCATTGAAAACAAGTATACTGACTATATCAAGATTTACACAGATGGGTCTGTAATAGAAAAATGGCAGTGCAGGATCAGCATTTTTTATACCTTCCTGAAAACATTAAAACGTTATAATATTGGTAAGCATTATTCCATTTTCACTGCTGAATTAATGGCCATTTTAATGGCGTTACATCATATTAAAGAGTTACCTTTAAAAGCATGCAAAATATTATTTTGTGTGGATTCAAAATCAGTATTATATGCTATCAAAGGTCAAAATACCAAGACACGGGTTGAAATGACACACGAAATCAAGCACTTAATACATCACTTAGCAAGCAAAGATATCAGTGTACTTTTTATTGGATTCCATCTCACTGTGGAATTCTCTCTAATGAACAGGTAGATCACGCTGCAAGAGTGCAGCACGCAATGCTGCAGGGACAATTAAACTTAATGTTAAGCTAGATCTACATGAATATTATAAATACTTTGACAAGTTAGCAAAGGATAATTTTGTTGACAGTTGAAGACCTCAGATATACAATATTCACATAATTGTGTAAAAGTTTGTGATACACTGCATTCGGATATGATAATTAAGTTTAAGTCAAATTAAATCCAGATCAATTATTACGTCTTTGATGTTTAAAATTCGTCTAAATGCTCTCAAAACAAATTTTTTGTAAAGATATTAGTTGTGTTTGTGGGAGTCAAATTTCTACGAATCATCTGCTTCTGCACTGTCCTGCCATCAAAGCTCAAATGCTCAAAAATGGAGGCACTGCGCTCAAACATCGAAATCCGATAACATTACAGAAAATAGTTAATGACCTTGATCTTCTTAAGCTGTTTTCAGAAACTTTGCATTCTAGTTCTGTTGGTATTTTTCTTTGATCGTTGTTGATAATGTTGAGATTATTTGTGTTTGTAGAATCTAAAATTTAAGAATGGCATTGATGTTACATTTACTCTCAAAAACACTCAACACTTCAAAGAATCTCTCACATGCTTTTTTTTTTTTTTTTTTTTTTTTTTTTTTGTCTAATGTCACTTGAGGGTGAAGAGACGTTAAATAGGACACATGTCTATTTCCGCCCTCATTACTGGATCTTCCATGGAGTGTGTCGTGCTACACTGTGGGTGAACGGTTACCACTGGACAGGCCCTGCAAATGGATCACGCACTGATGTGAGTTAGAATTCCGTGATTTTCCTCAGTTTGGTTCACAAGTCTGCTAAACAATCTGGCAAGCAGACAGGGGAAGGACCATTCACGTGCGTAGCGGAGAGTCTCGTGCATTCTTATAGTTGGTTAGTTTTCCATGTTGAAATTCTAACTCTTAGTTGCGAATTTTCATTGCAAATTCCTCAACATCGATTCTGGTCCTGGGGGCCGGAACAGCCCAATGGGTAGAGCGCCGGACTCGTCGTAGTCTTGGGGTTGGGGGTTCGAATCTCCGCCGGGCCTTTTCGGTACAGGGGGATTTTTCCCATCGGAGTTAACATTGGTTTCTGACTCCATTCCCCATGCAGTCGTTCGAATGAGACTATAAACCGAGGTTCCGTGTGTGAACGCACGCATGACATCTTGCACACACGTAAAATTCCATCACCAACTTCGGAAGAGAAGGCCAGTTTGGCAGTTGGTATGGATGACGTTACACATAGCATGCACCTTCCCCGAAGATGGGGTATGGCTACCTTAATGGCTTGATAAAAAAGAACGGTCATACACACAAAACTTCACTCCCTTTGTTGGTTAGATGGGATTAATCCTCGCCTGTCTGTACAGGGAGTGTCCGCAGGCCTATGAACGCAAAAAAATAAAAAAAAAGAAAGATTCTGGTCCTTATTTCTTTTATTTTACTTTTTTTTTTTTGTTAGAGTATGACCACTGCCACTATATTCTTGCCTGTGTGTTATACATATCTGGAGCTGTCTCATTGGAGTCGCCGCCAGTGCAGATTTTACAGGACTTTTGACAGTGGATGAGCATGTAGCTGGGGTTTTCTTCACACTGACGAGTAACTGCCCAGCTTGGACAATCATTATGGTCATCGACACAGGGTCCTGCACTCACACACACACGCATGCATGTGTAAGCATAAACTCGCCCGCTCGCGCACGCGCGCACACACGCACGTACACGTGCACACACACACACACACACACACACACACACACACACACACACGCACACACACATGCAGATACACATACAGACATACTTAACGTATGCACGTGCGCGCGCGCGCGCGCGCGCGACACACACACACACACACACACACACACACACACACACACAGATGCACATACACATACACACGTAATTCACGTGCACACACACACACACACACACACACACACACACACACACACACACACACGCACGCACGCACGCACGCACGCACAGACACACATACACTGACACGTTTACACGCACACACAAGCTCGCGCGCACACACACACGCGCGCGCGCGCGCGTGCGCGTGCACACACACACACACACACACACACACACACACAGAGCCACACACTACCGCACGCACGCGCGCGCGTGCCAATTTCTCTGTCATTGTTAATCATGTTATTGAGAAAGCAAGAGTATATTAGATTAAGAGAAACATACATTTGCACATAGAAAGATAAAAGCATTGAATTATCTGTCTCATGTGCATTTGTATACATGCTCTGTCTGTTTGTCTGTCTGTCTGTATGTCTATCACACACATAGCAGTGACTTGCAAGCTGACTTTTCGTACAGCTACTGTTATCAAGAGAAAAATCATTGGTGACCAGTTTCAGCGTGTTGGTTAGTTCATTTCAAATCGTTTTATCTATGTTGATTGTTCTAGACCTAAGTTAATTTAAGTACTGTTGTCTAGTCAGTAGAATTAACGGCTGAAAACAAAATACAAGAACGAGAATGAACAGGAAGAGGAACAAGCAGAACAGACACAACAAAGAAAAGGAGGCGGAGGAGAGGGTGGAGGGACAGCAAACTTGCCAGGGGAGATTGGGGAGCTGGTGTGGGGTAGTGGTCAGGTGGGAAAAGGGAGATAGGTATTAGATAGGTGGGACCTTTGGGGATGGGGAAAAATTTAGAAGCAGCAATGGTAGATTTTGAAAAGGAAATCCGAAATGATTTTCCGTCCAAAACTGGCGAAACACTCTGAACATCATAAGTAAAGATTGCATTATATGTTTACGTTTTCAACAACCAGTTTTGCATCACATAAACAAATATTTTGTTCATAATGTTTTGGAAATGAAGAATTAAAAACAGTAGCCTCGTTATAAACTTTTGATGACCCTTCCACGATCTGGTATATTCTGTGACTTAACTAGTTACGAACGTCATGATGAAAAAGATGTTTATTCTAATGTGGTTTGCGAGAAGAGGGAGAGTCTTGATGCTATGGATAATAAGCTCCCAGAGAGAGCAACAGAAACTCCATACATGCTAGTTTTGATTTTGATGTGGATGAGTATTTAATTCACTCTTGATATGAATATTGAATAGTTGTGTGTTGGTAAACAAGAGTCTTGTGGAAATCTTTCCCTTCATATATATTGAAGTAGTTGAATCTTTGAAAAAAAAAACAAAAAAACTTTTAAAATGTGGTGACTATATGAAATGAAATGAACATTCTTGTCGTTATACAAGAAGAAGAAATGAACATTTGTGACACGACGAAAGACATTCATAGTTTGATGAAAAATTATCAACTGTGTGTAATGAATTGTATTCATGGTTTATTGAAGAGGGTCTAGGTGGGAATCCTTTCCCCAATTTGGAAAACTAGATTCTGAAAGGTTTATATTGAAATCCTTTCCTGTGTAGTGCTGTGATTTCGGGAAAAGGGAATGTTGTAGTGTTATGATTCCGGAAAAGGGAATGTCGTAGTGTTATGATTCCGGAAAAGGGAATGTTGTAGTGTTATGATTCCGGAAAAGGGAATGTCGTAGTGTTATGATTCCGGAAAAGGGAATGTTGTAGTGTTGAAGAAAGAATATGCTGATGTTTGTCCCAAGTTCTAGTTGAATATGTTGTGGCTAATGAATATGAATGTAGTCGTGATTGTAATGAATAGAAGCCATGATAATCAAGGTAGTTAATCAGTTTCCCCCAGTAGAAGTGTTCCCTGGACTGAGGGGGACTGGCTGCCACGTACTGAGGGTCGGGGCCGTAGCGGTGTCTACCCCCTTGTTCTCCCCCTTTTGTCGGCGTGGAGAGGTCGACCTGAGTACCGACAAAGTACCCTACCTGCCACTGCATCCGGGACCGCTCTCAGCCAGCCAGTCGGGCTGGAGACGCCGCTGCTGCCAAGCCAGAGCGCCGCTCCCGAGTTCGAACCAGCGACCTGTTGGCTAGGCCGTCGCTGCGTTCTGTGTTTTTTGTGTGTGAGCCACAGCTCCTGAGTGAGACTGTCGCATTGTCGCCAGCAGACACGCCGTGAGTGTAGCAGTGTTTCTTTTTGAGCCACAGCTCTGTGAAGTTCTGTGTCGGACTGGACGCTGTAGACGTTGTCGTCTTCATCTTCGTCGTCTCGTTGTCTTCGTCCTCTTCATCGTTTCGTCGACGTCGTCGCCTTCATCGTCGTTGGAGCCAGCAGCGCTAATAGATAGCGAATTATATATAGATATATTTTGTGTCGTGCGCCCTGTTTGGCGTACTTGAAGTATTATATATATATATATATATATATATATATATATATATATATATATATATATATATATATATATATATATCAAGAATACTTCTAAAACGCCTAATAAAATTCTTAAAGTGCTCAACCCTTGGGGAGCAAGGAGGCCATATAACACCGGCAGTAGGCGCCCCAAAAAACCATCCTGACGAGAGCGCTGGCTCGAAACAGATCTGTCCATTTTAAAACTTCCTTTTATCATCTTATTTTAATAATAAATAAATAAATAAATAAATAAATATATATATATATATATATATATATATATATATATATATATATATATATATATATATATATATATATACAAACGTAGGGAAAGAATTTTTCAAAATTCTGACAGCATCATTCCCAAAAGAACACAAACTGTCCAAAATATTCAACAGAAACACCATCAAACTGTCATATTCATGTATGCCCAACTTAAAAAATATAATTGATTCATCCAACAAAATGAAAAGCAATGCAGCAAAGAAGGGTGAAGAAAGGAAATCTTGTAATTGCACTAATAAAGAACAATATCCACTAAACAATAAATGCCTCTACAACAACATTGTATACCAAGCTACTGTGACATCAGAAAATGAAAAAGAAACATACATAGGGATCACTGAAAACCATTTCAAAACCAGATATGCAAACCACAAACATTCATTCAATAAAAAAAAAATACACAAAAACCAAACAGAACTGAGCAAATACATTTGGAGACTCAAAGATAAAAAAGTAAACTACAATATATCCTGGAAAATCAAGAAAAAGGGCATCACCATACAATAACATTTCAAAAAGATGCAACCTATGCTTAACAGAAAAATGGTTTATACTATGCAAACCACATCTAGCAACTCTAAACACCAAAATAGAAATAGTAAACAACTGCAGGCACAAATGGAAATCGTTGTTAGCAAAACACTCTGAACCACAAATAACTTGAGAGAACGAGCTACACGTGCAACCAACCCGCACGTGCAAACACACTTTTGAATTGAAAATACACGTGAAGCCAACTATATAAACAAGCTTGCTCTTATGTCTCAGATTGTAGAAAGATTGAAGAGCAAGCTTTGTTTATAATTCAATATTTCTTGCAGTCATTGCAACACCTAGCTGCTCTGTAAGTTGCGGGAACGGTGCTCGGTACTTATCCTTGGAATTTATTGTTTCATTGTAATTTAGTCCCTTGCGGATTCATTCCAAGAACTGGCCCTCAGCACTTGTGTCTTAAGAGGTTATCTTTTTATATTTTCTACTTTTCACAACAAAATGTAGCTTGTTTTGCTCTTTCA
>JADBJO010001091.1:62500-75000 GCA_016801955.1 Conus betulinus
TGCCTCCCAAGTCGTCGTTACATATCTATACAGCCGTACACTCTCAAAATGCCTCCTGTCTCGACATAACAAATTCAAGTACTCATTTTCTGTGAGGTGCTTAGTCAACCTGGTCGCCATGACAGAAAGGCTTCAACGTTCAGAGGCAATACTGGTCTGAACTGGTTGATGTCACTAGAGGTTTGCTCCTTCGGGAATGTTCAATCTGTCAGCCATCAACCATTGGTCGCTGATCTTCAGGTTACTCTATGCTGATCTGATCATTTCATGGAGTCACCCAAAGACTTCGGGACATTCTTATATAGCAAATAGTGTTCCTCTGAGTTTGGGAAAAGGTTTGGCTTTAGATTTTTTTAAGCACTTTCCATGCTTCATTCTGTGTTGGTGGCTTGTCACTGAATTTTTTTTCTGGTGCTGCAGGCCTCACCAAGCCCTGGATATTAAGTGGGTGCTATACTTTGAAAATCGAAGTTTTTTTTTTTTCTGGGATGTTGCTCGAGGGTTCCTTTGTCTATGGTGAGTGTGCCCGACTTTGGAAGTTCAAATATTTTCCTGGTGAATTGCAATGTTTTTCTGAGGAAACAGTCTTGAGTTTTTTCTTTTTTCTTCCTCTGCTTTTCGCTTTCCTGCGCTGATCCTGCTTTGGGGGGGGGGGGGGGGGGGGGGGGGCGCTATGCTGTGCTTTCAGGTCTTCCCAGTTCCTTCTGACGTACCATTCATCTGTTTCTTGAAACTCCTATTTCGCTGTCAGACAACATTTATCTCTTGCTAGCATCTGGATTTTTGAGGAGGCTTCTTCATTTTTTTGTTATTGCTTTACTCTATAGGTGCCCCTAAAGATCCCGCCTGTGATTCTGCAAATATCGCCGCTTGTGCTCCAGTGAGCTCTTTCACATCAGCACATCCAATAAGCAAAACATTTTTTTTTTTTTTTTTGCTGTCCCATCTTCTGTGCCACCTCAGTGGCATTGCACCCACGCCGCTCATTCCGAGCCCCCAGTTTACAGCCACAGCCCGGCCAGCCCGCCGCAGCCCCGGCACCGGCAATCCACAGGGAGCAATCAATGCCAAGCTGTCAAGAGGCAGCCCGCCGGAGGAGACACTGCACTGCTGCCGAGTCACTTCGGTGTGCCCAGTAGTGCCTGTTCTGATATAACATACCCAGGACACCACCTACTTTGCTCCCTACTGACGACAATAATTGCTTGGTAGCGGAGCCTGCGTGAGTGACCTCTCCCTCTGGAAGGCGCCACCATGTCCGTCCAACGACAATCCTCATGAATTTGCTGATACCGATGACCCCGATGGAATCAAACCAAAAGCCATAGACGTGGAGATATTATCGGCACTGAATCACCATGAGAGCAGGGCATGAAGAGCCACAGAATTTGAGACTTTTTTTTTAAATGCTGGTCGATGAGAATGAGGATGATAAAGATAAAGCTACGCAATGGGATTTCCATTCCTGTCTGAGACTGCATGACAGGGCTGTACGCTACACTTCTTTCATGTTGTATCCCGGCGTTAATCAGGCCCGAGAGATACAGACACCTGAAGTGTTGGGAAATTTGAGCAACACTCTCAGAGACGCAATCATTTAGTGGATGAAATTCAACTGTGTGATCTACGTCTTCCCAACTGAGCCCGTAGCAAACTCAACTCTGGGTAGGAGCCGGTCGGGGCAGAATAATCCTACATGACTCTGATGGGAATCGAACCGACGACCTCCCGGCCGGGAGTCCGCTACGCTACGCACTTCGCCACGGCGACTGGTAATATCTTTGTATCTGATTTTTCCCATTTCTCTTTTTTTCTCGCGGGAGGTGGGGTGGTTCATGGTGGGGATGGGTGGGGATGGTCAGGTGGGGGTGAGGGTGGGGGATGGGGAGCAAACTGAGTTTCTGCCTTTGCTTGTCTGAACAATCAGTGCGGATGTCCTTGGCATTGTGGTTTGAACTTTGGCCTTAGTGTTCAGATGTCTCAATGTCTCATCTGCTGACGCAACGCGCTATTGGAGATTGACTGCAGCATGTTGACACAAGAGGTGAAACAGCATAAAAGGTAAATTGTCAGCTTACATTTCCACCTGTAAGTAGACAATTTACCTTTTATGCTGTTTCACTTACTATTCATTCATCAGGGTCTTCATACACAGCCCTTCTTTGTACTGTGTATTTTCATGCCTCGCTTAGTGAAGAATTGGTTCTTACAGACACATAAGATTTCGTCGGTTCATCGTTCACAGTCTGTTGAGCATATCCGGTCATGGCTGGGTTTGCAGAACTAATGGTCAATTGGACAAGGGCAAGGTGAGCAGCCAGTCTACACTGCCTGTGAAGCTGATCTTTTCCGGAGTCAACTGGTCTTTTCTGACTGTTCTCAGAAGTCACTGGTCAAGACATGTGTCAGTAGCAAGAAACTGTAGGAAGAGCTTGACAGTAGAAGGACTTCAAAGAAGAAACCCTCTCAGGCTAGTATTTCGGCTGTGAACTCATTGCACTCTAAGGAGGCCGGGCTGCGTCTGGACCATGACTAATATGCACATCTGCGGTCAGACATGCGTCCTGCCGCTGCCAAACCAACAACTTGTGAATGAGTGGCCATCTCAAGGCGCTGCCTTTTCCAGATAGTTGTCTTCCATACATGACTATGGGACATCTGTTCTTATTTTGTCTTATGAAGTTTACTTTTGTTTAACCTCTTCTAAATGCAACTGGAGCTCTTTTCAAATGCCTCTGCCACTGTATTCTTATTACCAAAAATTACGAGCTGTTTCATGCGACAATAGCTCACCCCCCCCCCCCCCCCCCCCCCCCCCCTTGCTCCAACCTTCATGGCGAGGACTTGACTTGGAAACCATATTCCCTCAAGGTGGGTATATTCTTTTAGTCTTGTAGATGTGAACGTGTTCCATTCTGCTTGCAGAAGGCAAAGTAAGTGCAACCAGAATCAATTGTTTTGATGAACCTGACTGTGAGCAGAATGTCAGGTCTCATGCCACTCTTTCTGATGATCTTTGAGTGGTGTCCCAGTCTGGAAGGTCTGCTGTGCGCTCCCAGTTATCCACGTCCCCCTGTAGATGTCGCCTCATGACGTCCAACTCGGACCCCTCTGCTGGTTCTTGCGCGATGCCACTGCAAGTTCTTCAATGTTTGACGTTAATCTATATCAATTCCATTCAAAAGACAGAATATGAATGAAATGGCCTTTTCACAAAATCATCACATCCACGACAAAGAATCCCCGAAGAGAAAAGAGGGTTGTACTTTTCATTTGTTAGAGAGCATGTTAGTCTCATCCACGTTGCTGTCTCACTCATTTATATTTTGCAGTGCATTTCTCATGATTAAAGAGATTCAGGTCATTTCATACCATTCTGACCCCCTTTAAGCCCCCCACCCCCCCACCCCACCCCCCCCCCCCTTCCGGACCCCTCCGTCCGCAATTCTTCATCCTCATCCTATTCCCCACACCATCCCTCCCTTCACTCTAATTCCCTGCTGCCATTCTTCATCCTAATCCCCACACCTCCCCTCCCTTCACTCTCATTCCTGCTGCTGCCATTCTTCATCACCATCCTCATGCTAATCCCCACACCTCCCCTCCCATCACTCTCATTCCCTGCTGCCATTCTTCATCACCATCCTCATGCTAATCCCCACACCTTCCCTCCCTTCACTCTAATTCCCTGCTGCCATTCTTCATCCTAATCCCCACACCATCCCTCCCTTTACTCTAATTCCCTGCTGCCATTCTTCATCCTAATCCCCACACCTCCCTTCCCATCACTCGCATTCCCTGCTGCCATTCTTCATCACCATCCTCATGCTAATCCCCACACCTTATCTCATTCCCTGCTGCCATTCTTCATCGCCATCCTCATGCTAATCTCCACACCTTTCCTCCCTTCACTCTCATTCCCTGCTGCCATTCTTCATCACCATCCTCATGCTAATCCCCACACCTTCCCTCCCTTCACTCTCATTCCCTGCTGCCATTCTTCATCACCATCCTCATGCTAATCCCCACACCTTCCCTCCCTTCACTCTCATTCCCTGCTGCCATTCTTCATCACCATCCTCATGCTAATCTCCACACCTCCCCTCCCTTCACTCTCATTCCCTGCTCCTGTGCTCTGTCTCTGAAGTGAACTCACTCCTTCACTTCCGTTTTTTCCACATTTCCATTCTGCAGCTTACAGCCATGAGGACAGACTTCATTGCTATTCTTCCTTACTCACCTCCTCACCCCGGTACCCTCCTCACCCCACACTGCCCCTAGTTTATCAGCCATAACAACGCTGAGGAAGTCGTATGCTCCAAGCAGGATCCCGCCATCTCTCTAACCGCTATGCTAGCTTTTTTGCCCCCCCCCCCCCCCCCCCCCCCCCCCCCCCCCCCCCCCCCCCCCCCTAATCAGTCAGGTACTGTCCCCATCAACATTTTCCGAAATGTCATTATTATTCTATCTATCCTTTAGTTTTTGTTGTTATTGTTTTACACACACACACACACACACACACACACACACACACATATATATACACATATATATATATATATATATATATGTGTGTGTGTGTGTGTGTGTGTGTGTGTGTGTGTGTGTGTGTGTGTGTGTGTGTGCGTGTTTATTGGTCGTTTGCATGAAGTTTTAATTTACTATCAATGTCTAGTAACTTGAAACATAACAAAACTCCGAAGCTCTTCCAGACGCATGTTCTTGTTATGACTTCACAGTCATCTGGGTACATCACAGTGCGAAGAAATGGAAGTGAGAACAGAGGGCACGGTTCCAGTGTTTTGCAGGTGGCTGGCTTTCCCTGTGCCAGCCAATCACATAATCATGATCAGCTTTCAACAGCAAACATCACACAGGCCCGACGTCCGTTTATACTTCCGTCCTACTAAACATGATCTCCCTACCGGCTTTCACACGAATGAATATGGAAGATTTTGGAGATCACATAACATTGCGTACGGGTCTGGTGGAAAATTTTGATCAGGCTCATGTGTACAATGTGCGCAACGAAAAAGTTGCCGTTCGTTTGTTCGGAGACAGCTGCACCAAGGAAAAGATCACAGCATGCTTCCAACTTTTCTTTTCCCTTTTTCCTAGAAAGAAAGCGCCCAGGAAACTGTCTAGCGGATTGTGGAACTGCTCAGTGGAAGACTATTCCAGTTTTCAGCATCACATGGAGTGTAACCTGAAGACAGAGTGTGAGGATGGGCGGGATGAAACCGAGCACTGTCCTTTCAGCAGTCCAGACTGCCAAGGTATGGTGGCGCTTTGTGCCCGATGTTACAAAATTGTCCATTATTGGTCTCGTTTTGGAGATGACAAGAAGATGGGCATTCAACGTTGTGAACTGCTTGGGGGTATGATTACATTTCCCTACGTGTTTGCATGACCCGTATAGTATGATAGTAAAGCAGTCAAAGATATACTGGCCTATCCCATGCACATATCATGTTGATTATATTTCAAAGACCAGTCTCTGCCAAATATATACAGACGAAGTGTGCATCATACCAGAACCATCTTTTTTCATTCCTTTCGTTTTTTTTTTCCCATTGAAAGACCGTTGTTATATCCAAAAGCCTTTTCGTGCAGAGCTTGAGCTACAAAAAATGCAACTTTTTACCAAGTTATTATAGACGAGCTATATCTTTTGTTTGTGAATTCGGGACAAACAAAACTGAAGACCACTCTTGTCCAGCACATGGAATTACCTTGGCCACACAGCCTTCACTACCAGCAAATGGACATGAAATGACCAAAGCAGCCTGATGGTCACCTGACATACACGTTTCTCCTAACTGGTTCCAGCCAAGATGACCCACATGGTCAGAAGAACACATTTCGTTATGTCTCTGATCCTAACTCTTTTACAGAAATGTTTGATTCAGTCAGTCTAGTAACTTTAGTTCCCACATTTACCTGCACCAATCGATTGACTATTTCCTACAGTTTAGTATGCAGTTTTATAACTGACTGTGTGGATTCCAGTGATGAATCTTTCTGCCAGCATCCCCCTTGCATGAACACATTCACATGCAAAGATGGTGGGTGCCAGCCGTATGAACACATCTGTGATCAGTTATCCCATTGCTATGATGAGTCAGAAGAACAGGACTGTCAGATTTTGAGACCGTTTAGTGTTCGTTACACACGTTTTCCATCTCCTGCACTAATTAATTTCAACGGCGTTGGCCAGTTTGTTTCAGTCCAGATGAATTTCAACGATTCCTGTCAGACAGACAGCCACTATCGCTGTCTGGTGAGTTCAATGACTGTCTGCCGGTTTACACTCGATGCAATGGAATGTATGACTGCATTGATCGCCAGGATGAAGAAGGAGGATGTGGGGAGATGAAATGTCCAGGCTTTTTTCAGTGCAGGTATTCAAAAGTGTGTTTGCATAGCGATCATATGTGTGACGGCTGGCCTCACTGTCCGAAGCATGACGATGAATTATGGTGTGATATGACCTGCCCTGTAGGTTGCCTCTGTCAAGGTCACACTTTTCTATGTCGTCAGCGTTTTCATGCAGAGCTCTTCCCTCTGATCCGCTCTCTGAATGCCTCAGGTTCGGGTATGACACCGGCGGAGGTCAGCAGTCAGGTCTATCTTGTTCACCTGATACTTGTGAACTGTTCTCTGATAAGCTTGCCTGAGATGAAATGGCAGAATTTGAGGTTCCTTGACCTTAGTTACAACAAGCTTAAAGCCGTTAACATGACCTCTTTTCTTCGTTTACAAAATATACATTCATTGTCCTTGTCGAACAATCCTGTCACTTCAATATGTGACGATTCTGCTTCTGCCTATCAAGAAAGTGGTCTCATAATGTTAGATTTGTCGCATGTAACTCTTAAGGCGTTCGACTCCCAAATGTTGGCAAAATTTGTACACTTACAGAAACTAAATTTGTCTTTTACTTCCGTTCATACTATTGGCAGTGGTGGTTTTCAGTTCACACCACAGCTGACTGAATTGTCCCTGGACGGCAGTCCTGTGAAAACGTTTCCAGCTGACATTTTTAAACGTCTTTTGCATCTACGATTTATCTCAGCAACGAGTCATAAATTTTGCTGTAAGAAAGTGCTTCCGTATAAACTTGATGCTTCATATTGCTATGCTCCGAAAGATGAATATCATCCTGTGAAGATTTGTTGCAATCCTGGATATATCGTGGGTTTCTGTGGCTGATCGCCTGTCTGACAGTGTTTGGCAACGTCTTCTGTTTCTGCGCACGTGTATTTATGAGAAGAATGTCTGCCTCAAGTGGTTTCAGCGTATTCGTCACCAACCTTACCATGGCTGATTTTCTCATGGGTGTTTACATGACTGTCATAGGAGTGGCTGATGAACGATTCCGTGGCAGATATCTCCATCATGATGACTCATGGAAGAGCAGCGTGGCCTGTAAGGTGTCTGGTTTCCTGTCTCTGTTGTCCAGTGAGGTGTCAGCGTTGATCATCTGCCTGATCACTGCAGACCGTTTCATCGTCCTGGCCTTTCCATTCAGCACCTTACGTTTCCAGAAAACATCAGCAGCAGCAGTTGTTTGTATCCTGATTTGGCTGATTGGCTTTTTTCTGGCCTTGCTGCCTTTACTTCCGATGACATCTCATTGGCAGTTCTACAGTCAGACGGGCGTCTGTATTCCTCTGCCAGTTACCAGGCGAAAGTTTAAGGGAAAAGTATATTTCTTTTAGTATACTGATTGTCCTTAACTTTGTTCTCTTTTTACTGATCTCAATGGGCCAGGCTTTCGTCTACCACTCAGTCCAGAAAAATTCCTTGAAGGTCAGCACAACAAAGGTGTCACAAGACATAACCATCGCTCGGCGGTTGATCAGCATTGCACTGACCGATTTCCTGTGCTGGTTTCCATTTTGGTTTGTGTGGGATGTTGGCGCTGGCTGGTTTCCCCATTCCCGGGGGGAAACGAACGTGGCCTTGGCAATCTTCATACTACCTCTGAACTCAGCTATTAATCCCTTCATGTATACGTTCAATACTTTTGCAGCAAAAAACGGAGAAAAAACCGAAGAAGCTGCCTTTCTTAAATGGATTGAGACTCACTCTGATATGATTTTAAACTCACATATTTCAATGATGCTTCATTCATCAACAAGTCTGGAACAGAGACAGAAACAATCAAATGAAAAATTCTCACAACAACAACAAATTAATAAAGCAACAAGTAAATGGACAAACGAACAGTACGTGACACTGTCTCAAAGTATGTAGACATGTTACTCTTTTCATTTTAACTTAGAATATTCTGGATGCATATTATGGTACATGCATACCTGAGTGTGAAATCATAGTGCTGATAATGTGGCACTGATCTGAACTATTAGTAGCTTTTTATTTCATGAAGGTGAAAATGGTTTTCCCACTAACTGAAACTGTTTCTTACCATTTAATGAAATAACACACAAAACGATTCTCTCTCTCTCTCTCTCTCTCTCTCTCTCTCTCTCTCTCTCTCTCTCTCTCTCTCTCTCTCTCTGTGTGTGTGTGTGTGTGTGTGTGTGTGTGTGTGTGTGTGTGTGTTGTCTCTCTCTCTCTCTCTGTCTGTCTGTCTCTCTCTCTGTCCGTCTGTCTGTCTGCCTCTCTTTCTCTGTTTGTTGTCTGTCTTTTTGAAAGAGAGAGAGAGAGAGAGAGAGAGAGAGAGAGAGAGAGAGAGAGAGAGAGAGAGATGCATCCACATCCTTGTGATATTTTCTTTCCTCTTACCTTGACATCCTCTCAGCCGCCATGCGAAGACTTCTAACAGACCCAGCTGTCTCCGTGATTCAAGTCCTCAGTGTTTGTTGTTGGTGTTTGTGTACCATCGAGCTGTATCGTACTGTTGAGGACCTCAGTGTGCTGCGCTGCAGTATACTGAGCTGTATTGTACTGCTGAGGACTGCGATGCCCTGCACTGCAGTATGAGTTGTATCGTACTGTTGAGGACCTCAGTGTGCTGCGCTGCAGTATACGGAGCTGTATTGTACTGTTGAGGACTGCGATGAACTGCACTGCAGTATACTGAGCTGTATTGTACTGTTGAGGACTGTGATGCACTGCACTGCAGTGTACTGAGCTGTATTGTACTGTTGAGGACTGCGATGAACTGCACTGCAGAATACTGAGCTGTACTGTACTGTTGAGAACTTCAATGTGCTGCGGTGCAGTATTCTGAGCTATACTGTACTGTTGAGAACTTCAATGTGCTGCGGTGCAGTATACTGCGCTGTATTGTACTGTTGGATGACTTCAGTGTGCTGCACTGCAGTATACTGAGCTATACTGTACTGTTGAGAACTTCAATGTGCTGCGGTGCAGTATACTGCGCTGTCTTGTACTGTTGGATGACTTCAGTGTGCTGTGGTGCAGTATACTGCGCTGTATTGGACTGTTCTGCACTGCACTGAATTGTACTCTTTTGCATTGCTCAGTACTGCACCGTATTGTAATGGTATGCACTGCACTATACCGGAATACCTCGGGTGGCAGAGCGGCGGACTCGTAATCCTGAGGTTGCGGGTTCGAATCTCCGCCAGGCCGTTTTTACACAGGGTTTTCTTTTCCCTCGGAGTTAACATTTTTTGACTTCATTTCCCAGAGTGTCCTTCGAATGAGGCTACAAACCGAACTTCGGGGTGTGAACGCATGCATGAGTTATTGCACATACGTAAAATCCTCCCACCGATTTCCGGAAGAGAAGGTCAGTTTAGCCATTGGTATGGGTGACACGCTACACATAGCATACGACGATAGAATGAAAATAACAGTGAAAAACTGAGTGACTGACAGACTGAATGACAATGGAAAGGACCGAATGTAGTGCCAGCATGCAGCTGTCCAATCAGCAATATCAAGACATGCCACCTGTGGTGTAATCGAGAGCGTGGACTGTGAAGCGCTTATAGCTTGGTCTTCAGCTGATCCTAGGCGCTGTAATGATGATGATGATGATAATGATGATGATGATGATGATGATGATGATCATGATGATCATGATGATGATCATCATCATCATCATCATCTCGTCATCATCATTATCCTCCTCCTCTTCCTCCTCCTCCTCATCATCATCTTCTTCACCACCATCTTATCATCATTATCACTATCATCACCGTCGTCGTCATCATCATCATCATCATCATCGTCGTCGTCGTCGTCGTCGTCGTCGCCGTCGCCGTCGTCGTCGTCGTGATCATCATCATTATCATCATAATCACCATCATCAACACCATGTTACGCGGCATTATTCTGCACTGAACTGCGCTTTTCTGAGCTTCAACGTCCTGTGATGCGATCCGTTGCACAGTATTATTTGACCTGCAGTACACACCGTGCTGCGTTATACTGCACAGCATTGTACTGTAGTGGACTACAATGCGCTGCAGATTACTGCGTACTATTGCATTGTTGTCTGCTGCAACATGCAATGCTGCAAGACACTGCACTGAGTTGCACCGATGTGGACTACAATATACTGCGTTATGGTAGACTGCAGTCTATTGCACTGTTGTGGACTTTATGGCTTACCCACCCAGTCGCCGTGCTACGATAATACAGCATGCATGTTTGACAGTGTGACGGGGGACTTCCCCACCCAAAACGGAGTGACTTCCTCTACAGCCAGACAATGAAAAAGATATCGCTCAGATCACCAACAAATCATCACGAAAAAGGGGGCTTTCAAAAGGGAAAGAAAACACAGTTTATGACCACATTTTTTTCTTTCAATTCCCGCGACTTCTCCTCCCGAGATCGAGAGGAGTCACAGAGGGGAAACTAATCTCGTAGGGGTAACATTCCCAAGTCCTAGGAAAGATTCCTTCAAAGTCTAAGATAAACACCTTGGGCTCATGCCTATCTCCCGGCCGATCAAAACGAGTTTTGCAATACGGAAACAGGGAGCCTCTCGCTTGAAGATCAGTCCTTAGCTGGCCATTCTTCTGGCCCAATAACTCAATAACAAAATCCTCTCTTTTTGCCTTTTTCAACCCACACAAAACGTCTGTTCGTCTCTTCGTCAGTTTTGAGAGGACTCCACAAGTCCTTGTCATGGTTGAACTCAAAAGTTCATTTTGTTCTTCCAGACCACCCAGCATACACCTTATTGCTTCCCATTATCGACGCATACAATAATACCCACGGCTTGAAAGAGGACTCTGTTGAACCCATTAAACAATGATAAAACAGTAGCACGATTAACAACAGACAACTCATCAAATTCCACCTTCGATCATTTTTATCCATCAATTGAAATAAATTAAATTATCTGAGCCGCTCGTAACATACGTGTCATTTTAGATCAACATTATTACGATTGATTTTTCTGTGAGTAACTAAGCCGCATATGACCCACTGAAATTTACTTTATTCTGAAGATTCCTTTGTTTTTGCAGACAAATCAAGTCGTGATTTTAATATTTTTAGCAGTTTTCCTTCTTGTGTTCTTCGTTGCTGCTCTGAGATCAGATTCCACAGGTAAACAAGTGGATCGAGAGCAGAGTTGAGTGGTAACAAGAACACAACAAATGCTCGTGGATTGTGCTGGAGAAATGAACATCACCTGCGGACAGTATTGTCACCAGACCAAATAAAATCCAAGAAATGGCATTCGGCACAGCCACTGCTTTCATCACGTAGATGGGAAAATGAAGTGACCACCTTGCCGGGTCTAACGTAATTCTATATTTTGGTGTGTGTTTATGGATCGCAGCTTGACAGGCTAAAATCGGTACACATGAGGAAGCATTCATTGCTACAACAACATCGAACCATTTGAAACCTTGATGAGACTTATAGCTTTGAAATAAAGCCAGGCGACACAGACCAGACTGGCCAGACAGACCCCAGTGTGATAATCCAGGAAGAAATGGTGTTACAGAAAACATGAAACCAGCAGACCAAATCATTGCACTGGTTAAAACAGCTGAACGCGTGGTAAATGACTGCGGGTTTCTGGGGAAGAACACTATCATGGCGTGATCCAAAGTGGTGAACAAGATAGTAAATACTGAAACC
Source organism: Conus betulinus (assembly GCA_016801955.1). Classification (NCBI taxonomy): domain Eukaryota; kingdom Metazoa; phylum Mollusca; class Gastropoda; order Neogastropoda; family Conidae; genus Conus; species Conus betulinus. Next base: position 74,540 of record JADBJO010001091.1, read on the forward strand.
TCACAGTACAGAAGGGACAGCAAGCCACTCAACTTGCAAGGCACACTGCTAGTCCAAGTTCCTTCAGACTGAATGTATTTTCCATACAATATTTTTTGTCTGCTATCAACACGATGACAGTGTGATTTCCCATACATAAATCGGCAAGATGTAATTGGGTTATTATCAGGAATTTGTTGCCGAGTGCTTCCCGGGCATAGTATGAAATCAATAGGCAAACAAAATTCCCTATCATGGCGAACACACACACACCCCAGAAGAAAACTGCATACAAATCAGATGGTAGTAACGTTCTACAAGAAGGCAGGACAGATTCAGCTGAAAAAACAAACACTTTCACTGGCTTCCTCAGGGAATAGGTTCTCACAGCAGAATTTGTAATCAGAAGCAAAAATCTTGTTTAAATGAAATGACTTTGAAAACAAATCTAATGGAAAGCTGTTGACTGGATTTCCTTTTAT
>JADBJO010001091.1:80000-82500 GCA_016801955.1 Conus betulinus
CACACACACACACACACGCTACCGATAAAACAACCACAAACACAATATTCTAGTTTTAATTTTATTCTAGGACACATGTCTATTTCCGCCCTCATTACTGGATCTTCCATGGAGTGGCGTGCTACATTGTAGGTGAACGGTTACCACTGGACAGGCCCTGCAAATGGATCACGCACTGATGTGAGTTAGAATTCCGTGATTTTCCTCAGTTTGGTTCACAAGTCTGCTCAACAATCTGGCAAGCAGACAGGGGAAGGACCATTCACGTGCGTAGCGGAGAGTCTCGTGCATTCTTGTAGTTGGTTAGTTTTCCATGTTGAAATTCTAACTCTTAGTTGCGAATTTTCATTGCAAATTCCTCGACATCGATTCTGGTCCTGGGGGCCAGAATAGCCCAGTGGTAGAGCGCCGGACTCGTAGTCTTGGAGTTGGGGGTTCGAATCTCCGCCGGGCCGTTTCGGTACAGGGGGGATTTTTCCCATCGGAGTTAACATTGGTTCTGACTCCATTCCCCATGCAGTCGTTCGAATGAGACTATAAACCGAGGTTCCCGTGTGTGAACGCACGCATAACATCTTGCACACACGTGAAATCCCATCACCAACTTTCGGAAGTTGGTTTGGCCGTTGGTATGGATGACACGTTACACATAGCATGCACCTTCCCCGAAGATGGGTATGACTGCCTTAATGGCTTGATAAAAAAGAACGGTCATACACACAAAACTTCACTCCCTTTGTTGGGTAGATGGGATTAATGCTCGCCTGTCTATACAGGGAGTGTCCGCAGGCCTGCGTACGAAAAAAAAAAAAATTCTGGTCTATATTTCTTTTATTTTACTCTTTTTTGTTAGAGTATGACCACTGCCACTGTATTCTTGCCTGTGTGTTATACATACCTGGAGTTGTCTCATTGGAGTCGCCGCCAGTGCAAATTTTACAGGACTTTTGACAGTGGATGAGCATGTAGCTGGGATTTTCTTCACACTGACGAGTAACTGCCCAGCTTGGACAGTCATTATGGTCGTCGACACAGGGTCCTGCACTCAAACACATACGCATGCATGTGTAAGCACAAACTCGCCCGCTCGCGCACGTGCGCACACACGCACGTACACGTGCACACACACACACACACACACACACACACACACACACACACACACATGCAGATACACATACACATACAGACATACTTAACGTATGCACGTGCGCGCGCGCGCACTCACACACACACACACACACACACAGATGTACATACACATACACACGTAATTCACGTACACACACACACACACACACACACACACACACACACACACACACACACACACACATACACTGACACGTATACACGCACACCCAAGCGCGCGCACACGCACGCTCACACACACACACACACACACACACACACACACACACACACACACAGAGCCACACACACTACCGCACGCACGCGCGCATGTGCCAATTTCTCTGTCATTATTAATCATGTTATTGAGAAGAGCAAGAGTACATTAGATTAAGAGAAACATACATTTGCACACAGAAAGATAAAAACATTGAATTATCTGTCTCATGTGCATTTGTATACATGCTCTGTCTGTTTGTCTGTCTGTCTGTATGTCTATCACACACACACAGCAATGACTTGCAAGCTGATTTTTCGTACAGCTACTGTTATCAAGAGAAAATTCATTGGTGACCAGTTTCAGCGTGTTGGTTAGTTCATTTCAAATCGGTTTATTTATGTTGATTGTTCTAGACCTAGGTTAATTTAAGTGCTGTTGTCTAGTCAGTAGAATTAATGGCTGAAAACAAAATACAAGAACGAGAATAAATAGGAAGAGGAACAAGCAGAATAGACACAACAAAGAAAAGGATCTGTGACTTAACTAGTTACGAACGTCATGATGAAAAAAAGATGTTTATTCTAATGTGGTTTGCGAGAAGAGGGAGAGTTTTGATGCCATGGATAATAAGCTCCCAGAGAGAGCGACAGAAACTCCATACATGCTAGTTTTAATTTTGATGTGGATGAGTATTTAATTCACTCTTGATATGAATATTGAATAGTTGTGTGTTGGTAAACAAGAGTGTGTGGAAATCTTTCCCTTTCATATATTGAAGTAGTTGAATCTTTTGAAAAAAAAACTTTAAAATGTGGTGACTATATGAAATGAAATGAACATTCTTGTCGTTATACAAGAAGAGAAATGAACATTTGTGACACGACGAAAGACATTCATAGTTTGATGAAAAGTTATCATCAATTGTGTGTAATGAATTGTATTCATGGTTTATTGAAGAGGGTCTAGGTGGGAATCCTTTCCCCAATTTGGAAAACTAGATTCTGAAAGGTTCATATTGAAATCCTTTCCTGTGTAGTGCTGTGATTCCGGAAAAGGGAATGTTGTAGTGTAATGATTCCGGGAAAAGGGAATGTTGTAGTGTTATGATTCCGGAAAAGGGAATGTTGTAGCGTTGAAGAAAGAATATGC
>JADBJO010001091.1:87500-97500 GCA_016801955.1 Conus betulinus
AAGGCTATAGTGTATTTACGCTCCAGTCATTGAATGTGGAAAAGAAAAAGCTTCCCAGTCTTAAGAACTATTACTACACTCCTCTTTACAGCGTCAGTGAGGTAAATAAAAAAGGTGCAAACTGCTCTCTATATTAGACTTGACCACGAGGTTACAAATATTAGCTCACTTCCAGTGCCTATAGATAAACAAGGTGTGTTTGCCACAGGTGCTGCCATCAAAGTAAATAAGGAATCAATTTATAATGTTCTGTCTGTGTACTACCTAATGGTCCTAAAGAGGATGACACAGATTGGCTAAAAACATACTGATTTTACAAAGAGGAAGGGTGACTTTAATGCTCATGCGTCCTTTTGGGATACTAGCTGCAATAAAGTGACATCTAATACATTTGTTGAAAATATTGTTGATTCCAATTTATTAAACGACAGTCGAATTACAAACATTCCTGACGTAGCTACTCACAAGTCTTGTGCAATAATCTATTGCTTGCTTCCGCAAACATAGCAGTAAACTGTAACTAGTTCACAGCAGAAAATTGTTTAGAGAGTGACCATCTTCCCATTACATTACTTTTTAATGAAAATAAATTTGATGTACCGTCTACCACTGAATGCAAAATTTCAAAATTTAACTATAAACTGGCCAACTGGAAGGCCTTTCAAACTTTTCTTGCCTTGCAAATCACACCACCAATTGAGGATGACGATCTAGATATATTTTATGCAAATTTCTCAAAAGTAGTATTGCTAGCAGCTGAAAAGACTATCTTTTCTGATTAATTTTCAGCTTGCAGTTAGTCTAAAAATCTCCAGCGAGAAAGCCGTCGTCACAGAAAGGATGAGGAACAAAAAGATGAATACATGGCTCCTTCACAAGAAAACGAACATTTTCTAAACTCACCTTTACTGTTATCAGAACAGTCATAAGCATTAGATTCTATCTCTTTACATGGTTCAGCTGTGGCCTTGATGGAGTGTCCTATCAACTCATCAGTCACTTACCTTTTTCGTAGAAAGTATTACTGCATTCAGTATTCCAAAAATGTTGGATTAATGGCACTATTCAAATAACCCGGAAAAGTACGGTAGTGGTCCCAGTACTCAAGGAAGGTAAACCGAGGACATCTGGACATAGTTACAGACCCATAGCTCTAACATCTCATGCTGGTAGACTTTTAGAAAAGAAACAAATTATTGAAAAAACGATTATTATATTACTGTGAAAAAAATGGGTGTAATTCCGTTTCAACAAGCAGGCTTTGAAAGGGTCGTTGTGCCACAGACCATTTAGTAAAACTGACCAGTCACATTAAAAAAACAATTCTCACGCAGAAAAAGTACTTTGGCTACATTTTTCTTATGTTAGAAAAGCCTATGACTGCGTGTGGCACGCAAAACTACTTTTCAAATAAAAAAAAGTTGGTATTTCTGGGAGAATGTTTGATTACATTAAAAGCTTCCTAACAGAAAGAAGCATATGTACACGGATTGGAAGAACTTAGTCATCCTTTAGGAATGTAGATATAGGTATTCCTCAGGGATCAGTTATTGCTCCCATGTTGTTCGCAATCCTAATCCATGATCTTCCCAAATCCATGACAAAAGCAACGCATGTAGCTCAATATGCAGATGATATCGCTATTTGGATTAACTGTGCATTAAGGAAGCATTCCAATAAAAGAACAATAAACTTTGTACAGAAGTTGTACCAAAAGGAATCGGATATATTATCTATATATCGATGCCTTAGAGCAAGAACGTTTTATCTAAAAATAAATACCAATTTTCAATTTGTTTTCATATTTGGCAGGAGTAACAGTAAACTTTAAGATGACATAGGATAAAATGAAACTTTCATTAATTTCAAAGATATTTGAAAAACCACTTTTGCACAAAATGACCCTACTAAATTTTCAGGGGGTAAACTGGATCACCGCGCAGTTTCACTTTTTACCACTGAAGGCTTTAGTGTCAGTTCACTGGGACAATTTCCTGCAATAGCGGACTACCAGCAAGGCCAGCCCTTTTTTTTCTGGGATGTGTTAACCTTGGAATGCTGGGCAGAGTTTATGTTACACAAGTGGGCCTGGTTGCTGTGTGTTTCTTGCTCCTGGTAAATGGTGGCCAGCATGTGCTTCACTGTTCAGTCATGTAAGTTTTAATTCTTTGTTGATTCATTTTCATGTAAGTTTTAATTCTTTGTTGATTCAGTTATCTATTTTACCGTTGCTTCCATGGCACTGTTAAGTGATCTTCATTGTCTCAGCCTCTGATTATCATTATCAGTGTAACCCGCTTTAATAATGACAATAGTAAAAATAAAAACAATAACGATGATGATGATGATGACAACATTAATAATAATAATAATAATAATAATAATAACAATACTACTACTATTAATAATAATAATATAATAATTTTATGAAGCATGATTTCTTAACACATACGCTCAGTTACATGCATGATGATGATACCTAATAATCTTCCGTATGATGGTGATGTTGCCAATGATTATACTGACACCTGACACTTCTTGAGTATACTTTGAATTTTTTTTTTTTTTTTTAACTTTTCAGTATATGGTTTAGAATGGATGATGAGGCATTCAGCATGGATGGCAGTACAGAGTTATGGTCAAATGCAGATGACGACATTTTCATGAACGTGCCATTGGCAGAAGGTAAGTGTATTAAAATCTCGGCTTGAAAACATACTGTTTTTACTGTGCTCTAAACTCGTTATGTTAAGCAGTATTTTCAGTGCTGCAGCGTGCTTATCAGTGTTCAGTGTTGCACCATACCTTATTTGAGTGCGCGCGTGCGTGCGTGCGTGCGTGCGTGCGTGTGTGTGTGTGTGTGTGTGTGTGTGTGTGTGTGTGTGTGTGTGTGTGTGTGTGTACACGTGTGTGTGTGTGTGTGTGTGTGTGTGTGTGTGTGCGTAGTGTGTGTGTGTGTGTGTGTGTGTGTGTGTGTGTGTGTGCGCGCACAATAGTATCACAAGACAACCACCATCAGCAAGAACTGTTCACTTTGGAGATACATGTACTGTTTGTATCTTGTGCTGCAGAGGAACAGACGGATGACGTGATGACCACAGCTATTGCGGAGAGTCACAGTATTCACCATCTGCGCAAGATCGCATACAAAGTGCACAACAAAAGACTCGACAGTCTGCTACAGCACAATGGAATAAAAAGAATTGCAATCAATGCTGATGGCAACTGCTTTTTCAACGCTGCAGCATTACATCTAATTCAGCATGACTGCCAGTCACTGCGGGAAGCACTCTGTGCTCACATGGAGCAAAATCTAGAACACTACTATCGATTTTTTGAAGTGACCGGAAGTGATGTTGAACAGCGTCGCACAGTTTTTTCGTGCATCGATCAACTTCGTGGGAGCGGTGCATGGAATCAAAAACTAATGACACATACTACCCCTGGCCCTAGCTAATCTGTCCAACAGAAGAGTGAAGATCTTCTCTAGCAAACTGAACACACCACACTGGGATATGACTCCTACACTGACCTGTGGACAGTCTTCTTCCATCTTCAGTCCAATCTACCTGGCTTTAGTTGCTCCAAGGGAACAACCAGAACACTATGACGGCTGTCTGATTGAAAGGCGTAACATCTATGCAGAATTTGGTGACACAGGTGCCACTTCAGGTAGAAATTCAGCATCCAGGGATGATCAGTTCCAAAGGAACACAGCAATGGCAGATCTCCTGTGCTTGAAGAGCCGATCCTTTGTACGCCAACAGCTACCTCTGATGTCGGAGATGACCAGGATTGTAGTACATGTTCACAACCAGAGAAAGAACAAGAGACAGATGATGCAGATCATGACCTGCCAAGTAGGACTGTTTATGTCACGCCACCTAAAAAGCGTCGAGGCAGAAAACGGACAGCTCAACCAGACACTTGGAAACGAAACGTGCGGAAACGGCTGAAGCTCAGAGGACAGGAATACACACAAGTAGCACAGGAAGTTAAATCAAAGCTAGAGCAATCAAAGAGATTGACTGCAGTAGGTGCAAACTCAAGTGCTCACAAAAAGTCAGTGATGATGAGAGACAGAACATTTTTGACACTTCTTATGGTCTGAACAACTATGAACGGCAAAAAGATTTCGTTTGTCGTCACGTTCTACAAAGGAACACTCGCACCTACCTGGATGAGCAAGGCAGACCAGTGATGAATAAACGTCAGGTGGACAGAAAGTATTTCCTTACAGTAAACGATGAAAGAGTTCAAGTGTGCAAGCGGTTCTTCGAAGCTACACTAGCTGTTATGCATTCGTACATAAACCATGCTCTTGAAAAATTGTGCTGATGGGACATTCTGTGGTCAAGACGGACGCGGTAAAGCACACCCAGCAACATGACACCAGAGACTGACAAACAACGGGTCAAGAAACACATTGGTTCATTTCCTGAAGTTGAGTCTCACTACTGCAGGAAGAATACTGGCAGGATGTACCTGGATAGCACCCTCAATGTCAATCGCATGTACTTGATGTATGTTGATGAGTGCGAGAGGGATGGAGTCAAACCTGTGTCTGCTTCTCTCTACAGAAGCATATTCAACGAAGACTTCAATCTCTCATTCCACAAACCCAAAAAAGACCAGTGTCTGCAGTGCAACATTTACCATGAAGAAAAGAGAGGAAATCGCTTAACTCAAGACAGGGACAAGGAGTATGAAGAACACATCCAGAGAAAGCAGGAATCCAGGTTAGAAAAGGCTGCAGACAAGAAGAAAGCACAGGAGAAAAATGATCTGTATGTGGCCACATTTGACTTGCAGGCCGTTTTACAAGTACCCCATGACCCAACCAGCATAACGTATTACAAGAGAAAACTGAGTACTTACAATCTGACAGTGTTCTCACTAGCAGACAAGAAGGCCGAGTGCTTCATGTTGACAGAATCTGAAGGGCAGAGGGGGTCTAATGAGATAGGTACATGCATTTACAAAACACATTGAATCACTGTCCAGATCAACACAGCATGTCATTTTGTATTCAGACGGGTGCACTGGACAAAACAGGAACCAACTCATGACAGCAGCTCTCCACCATGCAGTTCAGAACATTCCAAACATCCACATCATAGATCAGAAATACCTTGAAAGTGGACACTCACAGATGGAGTGTGACAGTGTACATGCAACCATAGAACGAAGGAGCAAAAATGTTAAAATCCACCATCCTGACCAGTGGATGACAGTCGTTCAATGTGCCAGGGACAACGATCCATACACACCGTCACTCCGCTCGCACACATGACCCGTTTTTTATGATTGAAGGAGGTGGCGAGGAATACAATGAGTAACGCTAAAACTGACATAAACAACCAGAGAGTCAACTGGCTGAGGATCAAGTGGCTTCGTGTGACCAAGGCTGATGAAGATACAGTTTTTTTTTTTTCAAACACAGAATGACAGAGTCGTTCAGTCACCTGATGATCAAAGGCTCTAGCCGAAGAGGTCGCCCACAAGTGTCAAACATGACTCCCCCAGTGCTGTACACAGGACAGCTTGACGTCTCAGTAGCAAAAAAGACAGACCTGATGAACTTATGTGAGTCTGGTGTGATCCCAAAACATCACCATCAGTACTTCAGAGAACTGCCGTGTTCACCTGCCACCAAGAACTGCCTGCCAAAAGTTGATGTCACAGAAGAACAGGATGACACTGATGATGAGTAAAGTGCATTTACAACATGAAGTATCAAGATGATGTTTTTGTACTGCTGAACTTTTGTGACTCTATCAGACCACATTTAAATGAAAGTTTTGCATCATTTCATTCATGATTGTAACCGTTTGAAAAACAAACAAACAAACAAACAAACAAAGAAACAAATAAACAAAAAAACCTTTCTCATCTGTTCAAGTTTATGCGACGACTGATGAGTGAAATAGCTACTTGTGCTAAGCAGCATTTTTTTTTTGTGCCCGCAGTGGATATACTTCCTCATCAGGACACTACGAAGTGTAGAGGTATGTGAGAAAAGAAAAAGAAACACCCGAAGGTGCTGGGGAGGACCCAGAGAAGCACCATCTTCACCTGCCTTTAGAGCAGTCCTGTACCACCCTTGGAGGCCTGCGCCGAGTTGACGATGGGTACAGGCACGCGCAGGACACTCCATTAAGATATCAAGGGACATAACTGCTCCCCAAACAGAGGTAAATCAGACCACAGGATGTAACTCAAAAAGCCTTAAAGCAGCATCCCCCATGGGGTGTACCAGCCCGTATTTCGTGACTGCAGAGCCCACCGGCAAGAAACACCACCCTCCAGCTGTCGAGTACCCCCCCCACAGACCCACCACCCCTGCCCACGGACAGATGAAGACAGTGCCACTCCAGACACAGCCAAGCTTTCGCCATACGGTCTTATGTGCCCTCAAGAGAGAATCCAAAGTTGTAGTCTTTCCCACTGTCAACAGGACTTTCCCTGTGGTCAGTGGGTCTTTCCTCACCGTCACTGGACCTTTCTCCAGGGTCAGCCTAGTTAAGGAGGCACGCGCAGGACACTCCATTAAGATATCAAGGGACATAACTGCTCCCGAACAGAGGTAAATCAGACCACAGGATGTAACTCAAAACAGCCTTAAAGCAGCATCCCCCATGGGTGTACCAGCCCGTATTTCATGACTGCAGAGCCCACCGGCAAGAAACACCACCCTCCAGCTGTCGAGCGCACGCAGTGGATATACTTCCTCATCAGGACACTACGAAGTGTAGAGGTATGTGAGATTTTTGTCTGCATGATTTGTACTAAGTGTTCACAGACTGTAAACCATTTCTGCTATAAAAGTTTGGAAAGTCTTCGCAAGTATTTCATGGGAAAAACGGGCTAGATTGCGTGTGTTAGCCGTTTCTGCCAAAACAAGTAAGGGAAGCCTTCACAAGTATTTCATAGAAGAATGGACTATCTGTGTGTTGTATTCTTTTTGACTGTGAATGTCACTCTGCATGAGAAAATTGATGTATTTCATGCTAGTATTGTAAATAAATAGTTGCTTGTTTCCTCAGAAAGTCTTGTTGTCATATTGTTCTGTATATGGAAGACAGGTTTGTCGTAATGGTGTAATGTTTTTGCCTGAAATTAATTAGCATTCAGAACAGTTTTTCTCAGGCAAGACTGGATCATCTCTCAGTCGCCTTATCTTCCTCAAAGTTTCACTTGCAGACTGCAAGAAAACGTCAGGCAACAAGAGGGCTTAAATTATAAACGTGCATTTATGCGCTTTCCTTTAAACGCATTAAAATACAAGCCTAATATGATAACGATCATATCAATATACTCAACCTCTCTCCGAAAACCGGACCCTTCCATTCAATCGTTGAATTGTTCTGACATTTCAAACTTTTCAAGTGAGCGTGTGCAGAAAATATATTCAATGGCGGCTCAGTTGGTAGACCGTTCTTGCTCTAAGGCATCGTTATATGAAGAGCAACAGATTAGAACTATCTGAAAAAAAATGTCTTATGTTGTTTAAACAATGGTGAGAAGTCAAAATGCTGCATTCGCTTTTGCTAGATGGTCAGATTCTACAATACAAATAAAAAGTTGAATTCATGCATTCCTAAGTTAAAGTGGAAAACACATATTGAAAATTTGATTGATAAAACAAGAAAAAGATTAAACGTTCTTAAAATTATACATGGTCAACAATGGAGGTCAGGATTGTCATACCCATTACATCTGTACAGCTCTTTAGTCCAATCGAAATTGACATATAGGCAGGAAGTGTATTTCTCTGCACCTAATTCTCTTTAAAGCGATTGCAAAGCTTGGATAGTAAGGCCATGAAATTAGCTCTGGGAGTCCCAGTTCATACAAACACTTATAGATGTCATAAATAAACAAACACATTATACCTAAACGAAAGCGAATATTGGATGTATCCATATATATTGTCAGAAGTCTTTCTTTCAAAAGTTCAGTTACTGAAGAAATGCTGATGGATTCCAGTAAAGATTTTCCACGCTGACCATTGCGACCATCTCTGTCATACGTATCGTTACGGTTTTGTTGATGACGATGATGATGGAGGTTACAACGTAATCCTGCCTTGAAAAGTTGGTAGGACGCTCATCTGGCGGTGTTCTATTTTGAATGTTGCTTGCATTGTACTGACGTTGACTGGCTTTGCGTCGTGCAGCATCAGCGTAGCTGCCTCTGTTCAGAGTAGGATTACGGAATGGACCTGCTACAACCACTTGTTTCCTGTATAGAATGCACGTATTCCTTCAGCTCGGTAGTCTTGGATGATCTGCTGTTGTCTTCTTGTCAAGTCTCCTGCCACTCTTATCCCCTTCTTTCGCAGCCCCTCTCGTCCTTTGTCAGAACACTCATTTTATCTGACCATCTTGTGATCTTCACAATGACAGGCTGTGGCTGAGAAAAGTCACTGTTTCGGCCATAAGCACGTACAATGTCCTCAGAGGACCACGTTTTCCCTGGCACTGTGTCTTGAAGTATGTCGTTCACTTTCTTTGCACACACTCCATGATTTCCATGAGACGATTGCGGTATATGAGGTTGTCTTTCCTTGAAAATGACTCTAAACGTATTAATTTTCTCGCTGAATTCACTTGATATCTTTAAAGCCTGTCTTCAATTTCAGAACGGAGCTTTTTTTGTTTCTTCTGACATGAAGCGAAAACAATCTTCAAGATTTGCTGTTTCGGCTCGTAGGTGTTGAAACTGTTTTCATTGCTCCCAGCATGTTGTCCACTTTTAATAAATCTTTGCCAAGCGAGTTCAAACATGTTTCGAGTTGCTGACACAAAAGTCTTTTAACTTGGTCTCATGTTGATGTAGTATATCGCTCAATGATTTTTCCAGTTGAGAGACAAGACCAGGGTTTCGTCTCAATGCCGTTTGCACACATCAGCAGTTGAAACAGTGTGACGGTGAGCAAAATGCACTGCGTCTGAGCTCTTCTCGCCTGTCTTCAATTTCTCTCCCCAGAGAGAGAGAGAGAGAGAGAGAGAGAGAGAGAGAGAGAGAATCATGACTTTTAGAAAATAGCTCTTCTCGCTCGTCGCACGTTTTTCCCCATGAACTGATTGTACACTGCTGCGGCAAAACAACCACAGATAGCTCTAAAATGATACGTCTCTAAAGGCATGATCGCCTCAACTATCACTTGGTACATTCCGAACATGAGAGCACGTCTTTCTTCTACCTCTGACGAGTGTTCACCCCCAGAGAGATACGGATACGGATACGGATACGGAAATTTTATTCACAAATAGGCCATTGCCCCTCGTGAAGGGGTGCATCTGGAAATCAATCGATATTTTACAAGTTCAAAAGCTGATTCAATGCTTTACATTAAGAAACAAGAACAGATCGTAACTTAAATGCTTTGTATAGGTAAATGGACAGATTTCTAGCTGTTCGTTCATTATTGGAAGCTAGAAGTAAACTTAATCTGAAAAGACTTGGAAATCTGTAGTATTTCAAATGTATATAACGTTCTCTTATTTCGCTCAGTAAAGGACAGCACAGAACAAAATGCACTTCATCTTCTTTCTCTTTTTTACACAATGGACAAATCAAATCAACAGGGGTATGTTGTTTGTATCGACATCTATGTACAGCAATATCTGAAATACCCAGTCTGAATCTTGTTGCAATAATCTTGATATGTCTGTCTAGATTTAACGTTAAATGCATTTTATCCATTGCTATTGTACAAAAGGTCTTATATACACTAAATCTGTCACTGTTCTTGACGTGAAAATCCCATTCTTGCCATCTGCAAAGTACAAGTCTTTCTTTAAAGTCAGCGATAAACTGTTCCACTCCCTCAACCAACACACATAACCAAAACCAAACATGTATAACTTACAGCGAATATCAGACGCCCAGTTTGTCTTATCACGAGAGTCTATATCATGCATAAATGTTGCACCATGCCTCCCATTTCTAATCACTTCTATTGCTAATTCATTTATAAATAAAGAGAACAGCA
>JADBJO010001091.1:100000-137500 GCA_016801955.1 Conus betulinus
AATATACATTCCATTGTACTATCAGCACCTTCCCCCATCCCCACACCCACACCCAGAAAAAAAAAACCCACTATTAAAACACATGAGCAATAACCAAAGCAATATAAAAAAAGCAAGGGTTATTTACCACACTATCAACATTGTCAGAATTATTTATAAAAATATTCTTCTCCTTATAAGCTGGGGTTAGTATAGGGCATTCAAATAAAAGATGACGAATTGAGATATTCTCCTGACATATACACGCTATACCTCGTGAATATTTTTTGTATTCCATGTATTTAACCGTAATTTATGAATTAATCTGGCTAGATACCTTGGACATGATGGCAGAACGAATAATTTCTCATTAAGATGTTTCTTCCGCATATTCTTTTCCAATCGCTGGATCAATTCATGCGGAGAAAAATTTAAGACTTGTTGAAGGGTGTTTCAAAAATTGTACAAGCTCCCTGCTTTGCCAATTTGTCTGCTAATTCATTCCCTTTTAAGCCACAATGTGAAGGAACCCAGCAAAAATCAACTGCTATACCTCGGAAAGTAAACAATGTAATAGATGCTTATTTCAAAAAGAATATCAGTTCTAATTTTAGAGTTCCAGTGCTTTAATGATTGTAAAACTGATTTTGAATCAACACAAAATAGCACACTATAAAATGATACTGGCGTGTCATATAAGATATAATTCAGAGCTTTCATAATTGCATATAGCTCTGATGTATAAATTGAAAATTCTCTGCCTAGATAGAAAGACTTTTGCACATTTAAGGATGGTATAGTGAATCCAGCACCACTGTCAGACGTTTCCATTATTGAACCATCTGTAAAATATTTTTAAATGATTTGGATAAGTCTTTTCGAGATGTTCTCGAACTTCATTTACTAGAATATTACATTGTCATCTTTTTTCAAAGTAGTATATTCATCATCAATTTTTGCGTTGAGATGCTCCCATGGGGGCATTTGAGGGACAATAGGAACCTCCGAAATTGCATCAATATCAATACTACATTCTGACATAAGCTCACAAGTGAAATTTCTAATTGGCTCTATGTATGATATATTTTTAGACCTTTTGGGGTATTCCTTGTTGGAATCCATAAGAATTTCATCAGTAACAGAGTTTTTTACAGATAGGCCTCTTACCAACGTATTTGGACACATCCAACGTTCGTTGTTCATTAAGAGGTAAAATGTTTGTCTCCTTATAGCATTTCATTGTGTTTGTGTGCACTGGAACACCCAAAGCTATTTTAAAGCTTTACTATCTAAGCTTTGCAGTTTCTTTAAAAGGTAGTTAGATGCAGAGAAGTATACTTCCTGTCCATATATTAATTTTGATCGGACTAACGATGTATATAAATGTAAAAGTGCGGTACAGTCTTGACCCCATGGTTGACAACATATAATTTTGAGCAAATTTAATCTTTTCCTAGCTTTATCTATCAAATTTCCAATATGCTTTTTCCAGTTCAGCTTCGGTGTTAAAAACACTCCTAAGAACTTGACTGTTTGCTTATATTGTAGAACATTGTCGTCAAGAATAAGGTTGGGCAGAGCCTTTGTGTTTTCGCCATTATTAAAAAGCATTAAACAAGTTTCTCACCAGATAATTCAAGACCGTTCTCTTTCATGTAAGCAGACAATCTGTCCAATTCTCCTTGATACATTGTCTGTACAAATTTTACTGCCCTTTTATTCGAGTGCTTCCTTAATGAGATATTAATCCAAATGGCAATATCATCTGCATACTGCACTACATTGGTGGTTTTTGACAATGCCTTTGGGAGATCATGTATAAGGATCGTAATAATAAAGGTGCAATAACAGATCCCTGAGGAATGCCCATATCTATTTTCCTGAATGATGAATATATTTTTCCAATTCGTGTACATATATTTCTTCCTTCTAGGAAGTTCTTTGTATAATCATACATATTCCCAGAAATACCAATATTTTTTAAGTTTATACAATAATCGAGCATGCCAGACACTGTCATATGCTTTCTTTACATCAAAGAATGTAGCTAGTGTACTTTTTATGCGTGAAAATTGCTTTTTTTATATGAGAAGTTAGTTTCACTAAATGATCAGTTGTGCAACGCCCTTTTCTGAATCCAGCTTGCTGGACTGGAATAATATCATTTTTTTCACAATAATATATAAACGTGTTTGTACAACTTTTTCAAGAAGTTTACCAACATGGGATGTTAAAGCAATGGGTCTATAGTTATTTACAGATGTTCTCGTTTTACCTTCTTTTGGTACTGGTACTACCACTGAACTTTTCCAGATTGTAGGAATAGTGCCGTACGTCCAACATTTTTGGAACAACGAATGTAGTAATATTTTCCACGAAGAAGGCAAGTGACGAAGAAGCTCGTAAGAAATACCATCTAGGCCCACTGCTGAATCATAAGATGTAATGGATTCTATCGCTTCAAGAAGTTCTGATGATTGTAATGGAGAATTTAAGTAGTTATTATTGTCTGGTATGGGACTCTTATATTGTTTTTTTTTTGTTCCTCTTTATGTCTATGGTACTGGATTTCTGCTGGAAGATTTACAGCTCGACTATTTTCCGAAAAGAAATGGGAGAAAGCTTCCACCTTATCCATTGTGCTTGGAAATTCTTTTGTTAATTTTACAGGGTAAGCTTGTGTTTTGTAACAATTTTTCATTTGTTTTTACTTTTTTTTTCCAAACTTTAAACATATCCTTCGATTCTTTTACTTCGGTCTCACAAAATTCTGCCCAGTATTTCTTTTTAGCTTGAGCATAATTTTATTACATTTGTTCTTTTCTTGCTTCATAAAGACAAAATTTTCTTCTGTCTTATTTCGTAACCAAGCCTTATAACTTTCTCGCTTTGATTTAACAGCTAGTCTACATTCTTCCGTCCACCATACATTACCCACATATTTACCAATCTTTTTAAATTTACATTTAGGGATAGAATGCTCGGCTGCTAACAGTATGACTTTGCTGAAATTAGAATAAAATAAATTAACATCATCGTTCTCAATAAATATTGTGTTATACGATGCAAGAAAAATCTGGTAGGCATCCCAGTTGGCAAGTTTATAATTAAACTTTGGAATTTTGTCTTCGATGTCTGTTACATCATTATTTATGTCATCATCATCAAAGATTATAGTAATGGGGAGATGATCACTTCCCAAACAATCTTCTCCTATAGACCAATTACAGTTTACTGCAATACTAGGTGAAACTAAGGATAAATCTATCGCGCTAGGTTTGTGAGTTGAAACATCTGGAATTCTTGTGATTCGACCATCATTTAATAAAACTAAAGAGGAATCAATAATATTTTCAACAACAATCTGTTGGATGAAACTTTAGAACACTCAGAATCCAAAATGGTGCATGGGCATTAAAGTCGCCAACAATGATCCATTTCTTACTTGTTAAACTTGTATTCTTCAGCCAGTCTGTATTATCCTCTTGGGGTCCATTAGGATAATATACAGAAAGTACATTGTAAACTGAGTCTTTGTTCACTTTGATTATAGCACCTGTAGCAAAAATACACCTTCATCTTCCTTCGGCACCGGAAACGGAACGATCCTAGTAAACTCCAGGTCCCGTCTGATGTAAAGAGCAGTCTGAACTTTTTTGTTTGATTCACTGACTGTGTAAAGTGGAGGGTAGAAATAAATTCTCCAAATTAGGTAGTCTGTGCTTTTCCACATTCAGAGACTGAAGTGCTAGCACAGAGTGGTTTCCCTCCAGAACATGATTTTCAAAAGATAATAAATTACTGGGAAGTGATCTGGCATTCCATTGAAATATTGTGAAACAATCATTTTGCTTAGTTTTCATGGCAGACTGCAAGTTGTAGCATAACTGCTGTTGTTTCTTCTTAACAAATGAACTATACATTCAAAGAAAACACGAAAAGAACAATGTTATAAAAACAATAAAACAATGTCTGAATAGCGCACTACTAAGTATACTGACTATGAGAACGATGAAAGCTATGAACACTCGTTATTCAGGGAACTTGTATGTCTCAAAAGTGCAGGTCTGACCTCAATTAACACTTGCAATGATGATTGTGGTGCGCCTTCACAAAACAGAATATCCAGGTATATCTAACACACAAGCCAACATAATGCATACATTTATACACAGGCATACATACAGCACACACACAAAGACACGCGCGCGCACACACACTCACACACGTTCTCATCAGCGCATAACACACACACACACACACACACACACACACACGCACACACCCCCCCCCCCCCCCCCCCCCCCCCCCCCCACACACACACACACACACACATATTCACATATTAACTACAGCTCAAACTATACATTGTCAAGGCAGTCACCAGTGGGGGTACCAAAAACCCCTCCAGTCAAAGAACCCCATATGCGGCTGAAAGTACGATTTGGAACGTCGCTTGGGCTGATTCCAGAAAAGACCGTGAAGATGTCTGCCCAAGTTTCCGGCCAGCACTGACGCTCCTCGTTGGTTGGGGTGAAGCTGATCCCGGAGACCTCTCGGCTGCAGGTTCTCGTGGCTGATGAATGAGATATTCTTGTTCTCCACCAGCTCGGCGAACACCAAGGCATTATAAAGGTCTCTTTTTGCATTCAGGGAAGGATCTTTGACTGGCGAAATTTTGCTAATAACAATTTTCATTTTCTGATACTCAGACTGTAACTTGCGCACGGCAGCAACGAAGACTTCACTGGCAGCCTGAGGGGTCTTGTTTCTCAGCGTGTTGATGCCACAGTGCAACACGACAGCATCGAGTTCTTGGCAAGCGTTTACAGCAGATCTAGCAGCTCTTTCAATATCATCCATGGACTGGCATTTACGTTTGATGACACGAAGTCCATAGGAAAGACCAAGCCTACGTGGCTGCACCCCATTCAGTACAGAATCGTGCAGGATGGCAATACCAGGAAGATCTTTTTCTGTCTGGAGGTACTTTTCAGACTTTGATCCAGCATTTAGAACTTCAGTAATGACTTTTTTTCTTTTTTGAGAGGATGACGCCGACGGCATTACGTCATTGGAAGTATCTGCTTTAGGAACCGCCTTTCTTTTCCTCATCGCAGGCAAGTGGATGGGTTTTTGGCTTTTGATTTAAATGCACCGCATTTCAGGCAAGTCTTTATTCGATGGGAGGGTTAACACTAGCAGATGTTTTAACAGCATCAGAGTAGAGCATATTCTTCTGAACCGGCTACACTATTTTTACCGCCCCTTTCCCTTCCGACACATTATCTTTTCTCAGATTCTCGATAATATTGGAAAGGTGAGCTATTGTTGTTTCCAGTGCTTTGACTCGATCGCATAAAGTGTCAATGGTTGTACTCACGCACGACGGATTTTTACAAGTCGAATCAGCGCAGGTGTTAGTGCCGGGTCGAGCAGGGAGCATGCCGTTAGAAACTTTGGTCCAGTTCTAACACTTCAGTAGAGGTCGAAGCATCCTTCTTCTCATTTTTTTGCTTTGAAGCTTTGTCTTCTCTCTTGTTCATTGAACATGAGTCTGCAGCAGTCTTAGCTGACGTTCCTCTCATAGGCTGGAACCTAGTCTTGGTCATTTTCTGTCCATTAGAGAACATACTGTCCCAGAAGGAGATTATCCCGTTGTTGACGTCGCCATATTGCGCTGTGCTGTGCGCTCCCAGCCATCCATTCTAGCCAGTAAACTCTGCTTCCATGCTCTTGATGTCATCGCTGTTCCAGACCATGACTTGTTTCCTCCTGCCATGTAGTCCGTCGATGCTGGAACATCCGGTAGTATTTTGCACTCTCTGGCAGCGGTGATCGCATGTGCAATCTTTTTGAGCACTTGGTCATGTCTGCTTCGCATTAACTCAGGATTATGTCCCAATCTTTGTTTGCTTCCACAGAGTGGAAGTGTAGAATCATCTGATCCCCCCCCCCCCCCTCCCCGCCCCCGTCACCTGTTTTGAATTTGAGAGCATGAGGTTTTATACAAACTAAGGATGAAGATGGTTCCGAGAAATGCGATGTACTGTATGTCATTCAAGCTGACACATTTTGGAGTGCATTTTTCCTCGTAGTCCACTGTCCCTGCTGGACTGGCTTCTGGGTTCTCTTCGCATTTCTTCATCTCCTCTATTACCGTGTTTCTCTCTGCTTTCCCTTTTGCCTGCGACAGCCACTTCATTTCTGTAGACCCCAGTCCCTGTCTCTCTTGTTTTTATGTGTCCTGTTATTTTGCTGATCTCAGGGGATTCTCTTGCCGTGTCCATTGCCTCCTGACTTTTTATTTTCTGTAAACAAGTGGGGTAGTTTTTGCTCCCATAAGGAAACCTAACACAGAGTAACTTTTATTCAAGACTGGCTCAGCCTTTTAAACTTGAATAAAGTCAGACAAATACAAAGACGAACAATCTAACAGTGTATGTGTGTGTGTGTGTGTGTGTGGGGGGGGGGGGGGGGGGGGGGAACAAGCGCAGGCCAACAACTAAATTGTCTTCATAGTAATGACTTGGATTGTTTGTCTTTGTATTTGTCTGACTTATTCAAGTTTAAAAGGCTGTGCCAGTCTTGAAATAAAAGTTACTGTGTTAGGTTTCCTTATGGGAGCAAAAACTACCCCACTTTTTTACTGTTTATTGTTTACTGTTCCCTGCCTCATTTCATTTCCAATTTTTATTTTCTGTCAGTTTTTTAAGCTTGGGACAGATTAATTTCCCAGCCTTGTCTGAAGTCCTCAAGCATTAGAGACCTTGTTTTGTCTATTTCGTGCTACTCCATGATAGATTTCAGGGGTAGCTTCAGCTTTGTGTGGCAGCTGTAGAGTGCAACGTCAATAAGACCTGGTGGGACAATCGTTCATTTCCTTGTGAACTTATTGATTTGGGCCGCAATTGATTCTACTATGCTAGTGCTGATGTCTTCTATCTGTTGAGGCCAGGTGAGCCTCAGGATCAGAATGACCTTGTCTTTAACAGGGAGGCCGCATTGGTTTATTATCTGCAGGCTCTCTTCCGCCATTTGCTTCGTTTTCCCCTTTTGTGTCTTTCAAGGACTCATTGTACTACTTTCTAAAGCTCTTGACTGGTTCTTCTGTCACTGTTGCGATGGCTTGGTTAGCTGCAGCGACACTAAATGTCGCAGCTACCATGGCTCATTGCAATGAGAGACTTCGTGATTTCTTTGGCTGGAAAGGTATCCTTAATGAAGCAATCAATCTGTCTTATTGCTTCAATATTTTATTTGTTTCATCTTTCGCGGTAGAAAGGACTGTGGTATCATTCTCGAAGGCTTTTAGGGAAGCTTATCAATATCCATTCCTAAAGACTGACGAATGTTTGAAGATGACCTCCATTTCCCAACAGAGACAGCATCGGAGAGAACTTGCTCAGCCCTTTACTATGCCAGCCTCCAGACTGATAAGTCTGCTTTGTATTTTTTTCTGTAGAGAATCTCATCGAGAAGCTATGGAAATAGCTCCTCAGAATTTCTCGAATATTTCTTTGAATCGTGATACATCTCGAGGGCCACTTGAATCAGCTTAAGTGGAACTGATCAATGTACATGCTCCATATTAAGCAACACCACGTCGAGATCCTTTTTCTATGCCTTAGCTCTTTGGCTTGCCTCCCAAGTCGTCGTTACATATCTATACATCCATACACTCTCAAAATGCCTCCTGTCTCGACATAACAAATTCAAGTACTCATTTTCTGTAAGGTGCTTAGTCAACCTGGTCGCCATGACAGAAGGCTCAACGTTCAGAGGCAATACTGGTCTGAACTGGTTGATGTCACTAGAGGTTTGCTCCTTCGGGAATGTTCAATCTGTCAGCCATCAACCATTGGTCGCTGATCTTCAGGTTACTCTATGCTGATCTGATCATTTCATGGAGTCACCCAAACACTTCGGGACATTCTTATATAGCAAATCGTGTTCCTCTGAGTTGGGAAAAGGTTTGGCTATAGTTTTTTAGGCACTTTCTTTGCTTCATTCTGTGTTGGTGGCTGTCACTGAATTTGTTTCTGGTGCTGCAGGCCTCACAAAGCCTGGGTATTAAGTGGTGCTACGCTTTGAAAATCGAAGTATGTTTTTTTTTTTTCTTTTTTCTGAGATGTTGCTCGAGGGTTCCTTTGTCTATGGTGAGTGTGCCTGACTTTGGAAGATCAAATATTTTCCTGGTGAATTGCAATGGTTCTCTGAGGAAACAGTCTTGAGTTTTCTTCTTTTTTCGTCCTCTGCTTTTCGCTGATTCTGCTTTGCTGGGGAGGGGGGGTGGGGGTGGGGGGGGGGGAGCACTATGCTGTGCTTTCAGGTCTTTCCCAGTTCCTTCTGACGTACCATTCCTCTGTTTCTTGAAACTCCTCTTTCGCTGTCAGACAACATTTATCTCTTGCTAGCATCTGGATTTTTTAGGAGGCTTCCTCATGTTTTTTAGTTGCTTTACTCTGTAGGTGCCCCTAAAAGTCCGCCTATGATGTCTGAAAATATCGCCGCTTGTGCTCCAGTGAGCTCTTTCACATCAGCACATCCAGTAAGCGAAACATTTTTTTTTTTTTTTTGCTGTCCCATCTTCTGTGCCACCTCAGTGGCATTGCACCCACGCCGCTCATTCCGAGCCCCCAGTTTACAGCCACAGCCCAGCAGCAGGCCCGCCGCAGCCCCAGCACCGGCAATCCACAGGGAGCAATCAATGCCAAGCTGTCAAGAGGCAGCCCGCCGGAGGAGACACTGCACTGCTGCCGAGTCACTTCGGTGTGCCCAGTGGTGCCTGTTCTGATCTAACATACCAAGGACACTACCTACTTTGCTCCCTACTAACGACAATAATTGCTTGGTAGCGGAGCCTGCGTGAGTGAGCTCTCCCTCTGGAAGGCGCCATCATGTCCGTCCAACGACAATCCTCATGAATTTGCTGATACCGATGACCCCGATGGAATCAAACCAAAACCATAGACGTGGAGATATTATCGGCACTGAATCACCATGAGAGCAGGGCATGAAGAGCCACAGATTTGAGATTTTTTTGTAATGCTGATCGATGAGAAATGAGGATGATGAAGATAATGCTACGCAACGGATTTCCATTCCGGTCTGAGACTGCATGACAGGGCTGTACGCTACGCTTCTTTCATGTTGTATCCCGGCGTTAATCAGGCCCGAGAGATACAGACATCTGAAGTGTTGGGAAATTTGAGCAACACTCTCAGAGACGCAATCATTTAGTGGATGAAATTCAGCTGTGTGGTCTCCGTCTTCCCAACAGAGCCCGTAGCAAACTCAACTCTGGGTAGGAGCCGGTCGGGGCAGAATAATCCCACATGACTCTGATGGGAATCGAACCGACGACCTCCCGGCCGGGAGTCCGCTACGCTACGCACTTCGCCACGGCGACTGGTAATATCTTTGTATCTGATTTTTCCCAGTTCTCTTTTCTTCTCGCGGGAGATGGGGTGGTTCATGGTGGGGATGGGTGGGGATGGTTAGGTGGGGGTGAGGGGTGGGGGGTGGGGAGCAAACTGAGTTTCTGCCTTTGCTTGTCTGAACAATCAGTGTGGATGTCCTTGGCATTGTGGTTTGAACTTTGGCCTTAGTGTTCAGATGTCTCAATGTCTCATCTGCTGACGCAACGCGCTATTGGAGATTGACTGCAGCATGTTGACACAAGAGGTGAAACAGCATAAAACTTAAAAGGTAAATTGTCAGCTTACATTTTCCACCTGTACGTAGACAATTTACCTTTTATGCTGTTTCACTTGCTATTCATTCATCAGGGTCTACATACAGCCCTTCTTTGTTCTGTGTATTTTCATGCCTCGCTTAGTGAAGAATTTGTTCTTACAGACACAAAAGATTTCGTCGGTTCATCGTTCACAGTCTGTTGAGGATATCCGGTCATGGCTGGGTTTGCAGAACTAATGGTCAATTGGACAAGGGCAAGGTGAGCAGCCAGTCTACACTGCCTATGAACCTGATCTTTTCCGGAGTCAACTGGTCTTTTCTGACTGTTCTCAGAAGTCACTGGTCAAGAAATGTGTCAGTAGCAAGAAACTGTAGGAAGAGCTTGACAGTAGAAGGACTTCAAAGAAGAAACCCTCTCAGGCTAGTATTTCGGCTGTGAACTCATTGCACTCTAAGGAGGCCGGGCTGCGTCTGGACCATGACTAATATGCACTTCTGCGGTCAGACATGCGTCCTGCCGCTGCCAACCAACAACTTGTGAATGAGTGGCCATCTCAAGGCGCTGCCTTTTCCAGATAGTTGTCTTCCATACATGACTATGGGACATCTGTTCTTATCTTATGAAGTTTACTTTTTGTTTAACCTCTTCTTAATGCAACTGGAGCTCTTTTCAAATACCTCTGCCACTGTATTCTTATTACCAAAAATTACGAGCTGTTTCATGCGACAATAGCTCCCCCCCCACTCCCCCCTTGCTCCAACCTTCATGGCGAGGACTTGACTTGGAAGCCATATTCCCTCAAGGTGGGTATATTCTTTCAGTCTTGTAGATGTGAACTTGTTCCATTCTGCTTGCAGAAGGCAAAGTAAGTGCAACCAGAATCAATTGTTTTGATGAACCTGACTGTGAGCAGAATGTCAGGTCTCATGCTACTCTTTCTGATGATCTTTGAGTGGTGGTCCCAGTCTGGAAGGTCTGCTGTGCGCTCCCAGTTATCAACGTCCCCCTGTAGATGTCGCCTCATGACGTCCAACTCGGACCCCTCCGCTGGGTTCTTGCGCGCGATGCCACTGCAAGTTCTTCAATGTTTGACGTTAATCTATATCAATTCATTCAAAAGACAGAATATGAATGAAATGGCCTTTTCACACAAAATCATCACATCCACGACAAAGATCCCTGAAGAGAAAAGAGGGTTGTACTTTTCTTTTGTTAGAGAGCATGTTAGTCTCATCCACGTTGCTGTCTCACTCATTTATATTTTGCAGTGCATTTCTCATGATTAAAGAGATTCAGGTCATTTTATACCATTCTGACCCCCCTTTTAACCCCCCCATCCCCCTTCCGGACCCCTCTGTCCGCAATTCTTTCATCCTCATCCTAATCCCCACACCATCCTTCCCTTCATTCTAATTCCCTGCTGCCATTCTTCATCCTAATCCCCACACCTCCCCTCCCTTCACTCTCATTCCCTGCTGCCATTCTTCATCACCATCCTCATGCTAATCCCCACACCTTCCCTCCCTTCACTCTCATTCCCTGCTGCCATTCTTCATCACCATCCTCATGCTAATCCCCACACCTTCCCTCCCTTCACTCTCATTCCCTGCTGCCATTCTTCATCACCATCCTCATGCTAATCTCCACACCTCCCCTCCCTTCACTCTCATTCCCTGCTCCTGTGCTCTGTCTCTGAAGTGAACTCACTCCTTCACTTCCGTTTTTCCACATTTCCATTCTGCAGCTTACAGCCATGAGGACAGACTTCATTGCTATTCTTCCTTACTCACCTCCTCACCCCACGGTACCCTCACCCCCACACTGCCCCTAGTTTATCAGCCATAACAACGCTGAGGAAGTCGTATGCTCCAAGCAGGATCCCGCCATCTCTCTAACCGCTATGCTAGCTTTTTGCATCCCCCCCCCCCCCCCCCCCCCCACTAATCAGTCAGGTACTGTCCCCATCAACATTTTCCGAAATGTCATTATTATTCTATCTATCCTTTAGTTTTTGTTGTTATTGTTTTTACACACACACACACACACACACACACACACACACACACACACACACACACACACATCATATATATATATATATATGTGTGTGTGTGTGTGTGTGTGTGTGTGTGTGTGTGTGTGTGTGTGTTTATTGGTCGTTTGCATGGCGTTTAATTTACTACCAATGTCTAGTAACTTGAAACATAAACTTCCGAAGCTTCCAGACACATGGTCTTGTTATGACTTCACAGTCATCTGGGTACATCACAGTGCGAAGAAATGGAAGTGAGAACAGAGGGCACGGTTCCAGTGTTTTGCAGGTGGCTTTCCCTGTGCCAGCCAATCACATAATCATGATCAGCTTTCAACAGCAAACATCACACAGGCCCGACGTCCGTTTATACTTCCGTCCTACTAAACATGATCCCCCTACCGGCTTTCACACGAATGAATATGGAAGATTTTGGAGATCACATAACATTGCGTACGGTCTGGGTGGAAGATTTTGATCAGGCTCATGTGTACAATGTGCGCAACGAAAAAGTTGCCGTTCGTTTGTCCGGAGACAGCTGCACCAAGGAAAAGATCACAGCATGCTTCCAACTCTTCTTTTCCCTTTTTCCTAGAAAGAAAGCGCCCAGGAAACTGTCTAGTGGATTGTGGAACTGCTCAGTGGAAGACTTTCCAGTTTTCAGCATCACATGGAGTGTAACCTGAAGACAGAGTGTGAGGATGGGCGGGATGAAACCGAGCACTGTCCTTTCAGCAGTCCAGACTGCCAGGTATGGTGGCACTATGTGCCCGTTGTTACAAAATTGTCCATCATTGGTCTCGTTTTGTAGATGACAAGAAGATGGGCATTCAACGTTGTGAACTGCTCGGGGGTATGATTACATTTCCTACGTGTTTGCATGACCCGTATAGTATGATAGTAAAGCAGTCAAAGATATACTGGCCTATCCCATGCACATATCATGTTGGATTATATTTCAAAGACAGTCTCTACCAAATATATACAGACGAAGTGTGCATCATACCAGAACCATCTTTTTTTCATTCCTTTCATTATTTTTTCCCATTGAAACACCGTCGTTATGTCCAAAATCCTTCTTGCGCAGAGCTTGAGCTACAAAAAATGCAACTTTTTACCCGGTTTTATAGACCAGCTAAATCTTTTGTTGTGAATTCGGGAGAAAAGGACCAGCTACCAGCAAATGGGAATTACCTGGCCACACAGCAGATGAACTACAGCCACTAGTCAAAACTGAAGACCACTCTTGTCCAGCAAATGGAATTACCTTGGCCACACAGCCTTCACTACCAGCAAATGGACATGAAATGACCAAGCAGCCTGATGGTCACCTGACATACACGTTTCTCCTAACTGGTTCCAGCCAAGATGACCCACATGGTCAGAAGAACACATTTCGTTATGTCTCTGATCCTAACTCTTTTACAGAAATGTTTGATTCAGTCAGTCTAGTAACTTTAGCTCCCACATTTACCTGCACCAATCGATTGACTATTTCCTACAGTTTAGTATGCAGTTTTATAACTGACTGTGTGGATTCCAGTGATGAATCTTTCTGCCAGCATCCCCCTTGCATGAACACATTCACTTGCAAAGATGGTGGGTGCCAGCCGTATGAACACATCTGTGATCAGTTATCCCATTGCTATGATGAGTCAGAAGAACAGGACTGTCAGCTTTTGAGACCGTTTAGTGTTCGTTACACACGTTTTCCATCTCCTGCACTAATTAATTTAATTGGCCAGTTTGTTTAAAGTCCAGATGAATTTCAACGATTCCGTCAGACAGCCACTATCGCTGTCCTGGTGAGTTCAATGACGACTTCGTTGGCCTTGTTTCCGGAATACATTTCAACGAATTGTCCAGACACCACTATCGCTGTCCTGTGAGTTCAATGACTGTCTGCCGGTTTACACTCGATGCAATGAGTGTATGACTGCATTGATCGCCAGGATGAAGAAGGATGTGGGGAGGAGATGAAATGTCCCAGGCTTTTTTCAGTGCAGGTATTCAAAAAGTGTGTGTTTGCATAGCGATCACATGTGTGACGGCTGGTCTCACTGCCCGAAGCATGACGATGAATTATGGTGTGATATGACCTGCCCTGTAGGTTGCCTCTGTCAAGGTCACACTTTTCTATGTCGTCAGCGTTTTCATGCAGAGCTCTTCCCTCTGATCCGCTCTCTGAATGCCTCAGGTTCGGGTATGACACCGGCGGAGGTCAGCAGTCAGGTCTATCTTGTTCACCTGATACTTGTGAACTGTTCTCTGATAAGCTTGCCTGAGATGAAATGGCAGAATTTGAGGTTCCTTGACCTTAGTTACAACAAGCTTAAAGCCGTTAACATGACCTCTTTTCTTCGTTTACAAAATATACATTCATTGTCCTTGTCGAACAATCCTGTCACTTCAATATGTGATGATTCTGCTTGTCTGCCTTCAACAAAGTGGTAACTCATGTGTCGAACAATCCTGTCACTTCAATGTGATGATTCTGCTTCTGCCTATCAAGAAAGTGGTCTCATAATGTTAGATCTGTCGCATGTAACTCTTAAGGCGTTCGACTCCCAAATGTTGGCAAAATTTGTACACTTACAGAAACTAAATTTGTCTTTTACTTCCGTTCATACTATTGGCAGTGGTGGTTTTCAGTTCACACCACAGCTGACTGAATTGTCCCTGGACGGCAGTCCTGTGAAAACGTTTCCAGCTGACATTTTTAAACGTCTTTTGCATCTACGATTTATCTCAGCAACGAGTCATAAATTTTGCTGTAAGAAAGTGCTTCCGTATTAAAATTTGATGCTTCATATTGCTATGCTCCGAAAGATGAAATATCATCCTGTGAAGATTTGTTGCAATCCTGGATATATCGTGGGTTTCTGTGGCTGATCGCCTGTCTGACAGTGTTTGGCAACGTCTTCTGTTTTCTGCGCACGTGTATTTATGAGAAGAATGTCTGCCTCAAGTGGTTTCAGCGTATTCGTCACCTCAGCGTATTCGTCACCAACCTTACCATGGCTGATTTCTCATGGGTGTTTACATGACTGTCATAGGAGTGGCTGATGAACGATTCCGTGGCAGATATCTCCATCATGATGACTCATGGAAGAGCAGCGTGGCCTGTAAGGTGTCTGGTTTCCTGTCTCTGTTGTCCAGTGAGGTGTCAGCGTTGATCATCTGCCTGATCACTGCAGACCGTTTCATCGTCCTGGCCTTTCCATTCAGCACCTTACGTTTCCAGAAAACATCAGCAGCAGCGGGTTTGTATCCTAATTTGGCTGATTGGCTTCTTTCTGGCCTTGCTGCTTTTACTTTTCCGATAACATCTCATTGGCAGTTCTACAGTCAGACGGGCGTCTGTATTCCTCTGCCAGTTACCAGACGAAAGTTTAAGGGAAAAGTATATTCTTTAGTATACTGATTGTCCTTAACTTTGTTCTCTTTTTACTGATCTCAATGGGCCAGGCTTTCGTCTACCACTCAGTCCAGAAAAATTCCTTGAAGGTCAGCACAACAAAGGTGTCACAAGACATAACCATCGCTCGGCGGTTGATCAGCATTGCACTGACCGATTTCCTGTGCTGGTTTCCATTTGGTTTGTGTGGGATGTTGGCGCTGGCTGGTTTGCCCATTCCCGGGGAAACGAACGTGGCCTTGGCAATCTTCATACTACCTCTGAACTCAGCTATTAATCCCTTCATGTATACGTTCAATACTTTTGCAGAAAAAAACGGAGAAAAACCGAAGAAGCTGCCTTTCTTAATGGATTGAGACTCACTCTGATATGATTTTTAAACTCACATATTTCAATGATGCTTCATTCATCAACAAGTCTGGAACAGAGACAGAAACAATCAAATGAAAAATTCTCACACAACAACAAATTAATAAAGCAACAAGTAAACGGACAAACGAACAGTACGTGACACTGTCTCAAAGTATGTAGACATGTTACCCTTTCCATTTTAACTTAGAATATTCTGGATGCATATTATGGTACATGCATACCTGAGTGTGAAATCATTGTGCTGATAATGTGGCACTGATCTGAACTATGAGTAGCTTTTTATTTCATGAAGGTGAAAAAATGGTTTTCCCACTAACTGAAACTGTTTCTTACCATTTAATGAAATAAACACAAAACGATTCTCTCTCTCTCTCTCTCTCTCTCTCTCTCTCTCTCTCTCTCTCTCTCTCTCCCTCCTCTCTCTCTCTCTCTCTCTCTCTCTCTCTCTGTGTGTGTGTGTGTGTGTGTGTGTGTGGTGTGTGTGTGTGTTGTGTGTGTGTGTGTGTGTGTGTGTGTTTCTGTCTCTCTCTCTGTCCGTCTGTTTGTCTGCCTCTCTTTCTCCGTTTGTCTACCTGTCTTTGAAGAGAGTGAGAGGGAGAGAGTGAGAGAGAGAGATGTTGAGGTCTCGAGGAGAGAGAGAGAGGGATGGGAGAGGAGAGAGAGAGAGAGAGAGAGAGAGAGAGAGAGAGAGAGAGAGAGAGAGAGAGAGAGAGAGAGAGAGAGATCCACATCCTTGTGATACTTTCTTTCCTCGTACCTTGACATCTCTCTCAGCCGCCATGCGAAGACCTCTAACAGACCCAACTGTCTCCGTGATTCAAGTCCTCAGTGTTTGTTGTTGGTGTTTGTGTACCATCGAACACCATCAATACGTCTTGGAAACATCGAACTAAAGACTGAGAGGAGAAAGTCCCCAGATTACTCAAAGACGAAAAGAGAAGAACGACACAGCCGCCTGGGACGTGCTACATAAGGAGAGTACTTTTCGCGTGTCCAATTTCGGTGGCCTTAAGTGTATGATCAAGTGGAGCTGATACTGCCACGATTTGGGCCAAACCAGGAGACGATCTGATAGACATCCTGCTTATTCCAGGCATTTCGAGGTGGCATCGCCTTGAATCTTGAAGACGCGTGGAGAGGAGTTAGGACAGATCTGGAAGGACCCGAAAATGTGGAGCCTGGTCAGGACTGTGATGGTGCAGTGTTACACACAGTTCGGCTTCACGTAGTAATGGCATTATCATCATCGGCCGATTCAGAGTTACGTGTCTTGGGATTTGCTTTGAACCCGTTAAGTTTGATGTGACGTTTGCTTACCGAATGACGCATGCACAAATTGCGTAGTGATCCAGGGAGAAGAGGGAAGATCGAGGGGGGGGGGGGGGGGGGGGGGGGGGGATTCTGATTGGCTATAAAATGTGATCGTTATCGATCCGTCTAGAAAATTTTCATTTATTTTGATTGGCTGGGCAACGTCAAAATTCTCGAACATTCAAAAAAAGTCCATGATTATTGATTGGATAAGCCAAACTGTGTTTCTTGAATTTTATTTTCTGTAAATAACTGAGAGAATGAGAGAATGGGAAATGGTAAGTGATGTGGAGAAATTGATACTGAAGTGTTTGAGAACGACATGTTTTGTCTTTGGGCCGTTTTGATGATCATTGAATACTCATTGGTGAATCTCCCACTGTAATTAGAGGCTTTGGACTTGTTACCAGAGTCGCCTTCTTCTGAGTCCATTGCGATTCAAAGAGAGATCAGATTCCACTCCTATCTGCAAACAATTCCGGTCAACGCAGACACAGACGGAGACGTCAAGGAACAAGATTTGTTCAGCACAGGGCAATCATACAGGTGTCGCAACACGTTAAACCTCATCATCAACTTTCAGAACAGAAGGCCAGTTTGGCCGCTGGTATGGATGACAAAGTACAAATAGCATGCACCCTGCGTGAAAAAAATTGAAAGATTGAAGAACAAAGCTGAGTGAATGATTTTGACTGAATGAAATGGGAAACGACTGAATGAAGCGCCAGTAGGCAGCTCTTCAATCAGCTCTATTCAGGTAGGCAACCCGTTGTATGAACAGACCGTGGATTGTAAAGCTTGATCTGTAACCAAGGATCGGCGCTATGTAAGTACACACAACAACAACAACGACGACAACAGTAACAACAATTACCACTACTGCTACTACTACTCCTACTGCTGTTGCTGCTATTACCAACATTAACAATAATAATTAATATATGATGATGATGACGACGACGACGAAGACGATGATGATAATGATGATGATGATGATGATGATGATGATGATGATGATGACTGTTATCATCCTCATTATTAGAACAATGTTGTGATGATGGTGATGATGATGGGAAGGAGGAGGAAGAGGAGGAGGAGGAGGATGGCAACGTTGTACTATTACTACTACTACGACTACGACGTCTGCTACTAATACTTCGACTGCTCCTGCTATTCCCTATCGCTCTACTCGTGCCAGACCTGCTTCGGTTCTTCGCAAAACTATACATCAACTTGCTGCGACAGTGACCGGCGAGTGACATGTCCCTCGTGGGAATGTTTCATACTCACCGCCAGTGTCGGCGAGGACCATGTCATTAGCGCTGACAAATCATAGCAGCATTAGTCCGTTGTCGTGACTGGTGCTGCCGTTACGGAACCATCAAGGCTGGAGCGTACCGTGTCAATTGTTGGGATGCTACATGCTCACAGAGAGTGTTGGCTGAATCCATGTCACTGTCCCTGGCGCAACCCCTTTCTCATTGCTGTCTCTTTACAAAAACCCACTAAAACCTGCCCTTTTTTGTTTGAGAGAGAGAGAGAGAGAGAGAGAGAGAGAGAGAGAGAGAGAGAGAGAGAGAGAGAGAGAGAGAGATGCATACTCCCATAACGTGCTTTCATAAGTGCGCATGTTCCTGGGAAAGGTCCAAACACATGAATACGCATATCCACACACAAACTTAACCCAACATAAGCAATATGTGTGCATGCTCGTGTGTACGTGCGCGTGTGCATATGGATGTCAGGATCAGGATCAGGGTCGGTCCCCGCTGCCCTGGCAAAATTGATGTAAAGTAAAGATAGCCGCATGGTATTTCTTACCAAGCCACAAAAATTGTCACTTACTGTTATCGTGTGCCATCGTGTACCGATGGAAATGGAGGACGGGTATATAAAACATCGTATGCATCCTATGTGAGAACTGGAGGAATAAATGATATTTGAATGGTACGGGAAACGACTGAATGAGCGCCAGTAGGATGCTCTTCGGCCGGCTCTACCTGGGTAGGCAGCCCGTTGAGTGAGTGAGTGAGGTAGTGTGTTTATTGTAAAGCGCTTAGAGCTTGGTCTGTGACCGAGGATAGGCGCTACAATATAATAATAATGATAATAATAAAAATGATAATAATAATACCATACAGTATTGCCATATTCAAGAATGGGTCTCACCAATGTCTTATACACTTGTAAGAAAAGTGTCCTTTTCTATAAATGTAAAGGCTCTTTTTATTATTCCAATCATTCTGTTAGCCTTGTTAATACTATTTGCAATGTGTTTATCAAACAGCAAGTTTTTGTCGAAAGTCACACCTAGGTCTTTCTCTTCCTCACATTTAGACACTTTTATTTCCTTTCCCCCAATTTTCATTATATAATCATTTTGTGGGTTTGACTTACCAATAGGAAGTGCTTTGCATTTTTCTGCATTAAAATATACATTCCAAGTATTAGAACACTGTACTAATGTTTCAATATCCTTTTGTAATTCCTGTTGCAATTTTGGAGAATTGTAAAGTTTTGTGTCATCTGCAAAATTTGACATGTACTCTTTAGTTCAACAGGGAGATCATTTATAAACACAGTAAACAATATTGGTCCCAGAATATTACTTGTGGTATCCCACTAATGACATCAGCACTACAAGAGAAAGAACTACCAATCCTTACCTTTTGAATTTTTTTTTTGATAGAAAGTCTCTAACCCAACCAAGTACATTGCCTACTATTCCATAAGACTCCAATTTCTTTAGCAGTCTTTCATGTGGTACTGAGTCAAACACTTTTCTAAAATCTAAATACAATACATATATATTCTTCCTTTATCAATCTCCTTTGTAAAGTCTTCCATCACTTCTAGGAGTTGAGTAACGCAAGATCTGTTTTTACGAAATCCATGTTGGCACTCTGCATACAATTTATTTTGTGTTATACGTTTAACAAGAGCCTTTCTAATAAATGATTCTAAGATTTTGCATATAATACGTGTTAAACTCACTGGTCTATAATTCCCTGGATCTGTTCTCGTAACTTTTTTTGATACTGGTATGACTATAGCAATTTTCCGGTCTGAAGGCACTATCATCTCTTCAACAGATTTAGTGAAAAGTACGGAGAGTCGCGCACGCACAGTAATACATACGCAGGAATGCACAGACAAGATGTGTACATAAACTCGCTTGCTCATGCAATTATTTGTGCTTAAAATTCATTTCTATGTGTTTTGGTGAAAAGCGACAGGCAGACAAGTCTCAAAGATTACTGGAAACACAATAAAAATCGGCAGTATTATAAGAACTTCCCAATTCCTATATCTT
Source organism: Conus betulinus (assembly GCA_016801955.1). NCBI lineage: Eukaryota > Metazoa > Mollusca > Gastropoda > Neogastropoda > Conidae > Conus > Conus betulinus. The sequence continues at coordinate 120,126 of JADBJO010001091.1, forward strand.
AATAACTTCAATGTTCAAACTGACGATACTCATGAAGTAACTAAATTTGATCAGTGTGAAACCGAAGACCTAGATGCAGGTGTTTGAACGATCCTATAATTGAACTTGAAATTGAACATGCTGTTAACAACTTGAACACAGGAAAAGCTGCTAGACATTATCAAATACATAACGTATTCCTCAAAGCCAGTCTACCTGAACGAAAGAAGTGTATTGTAAATTACATTTGACAAAGTCTTGGGTTCACGATTGGAATCAGTTGAGTAGTTATTGAGTCTAGTAATTCTACCTGTATACAAACGTAAACATAGTAATCCCGAATATGATGACTACAGATGAAAATATAGTACTGTAATGTGACGGTAAACTATTTGCATTCGCTTCAAATAAACGTATACCACTTTTCTTGTGTGAAGTCAGGTTTGAAGGAGAGAGAATTAGAGTAGATTCAGGTTCTTCTGTTGGACATTGATCCATACATTTGTTTTGAAATTTTTAATAGATTTCTCTAAGACGAAAAAAAAATGTATGTTGAAACAACAGAAAAGCTTTCGATTCAGTTCAGCAACAAGCTGGTATAAGCCTTTGAAAGAAGGGCTTAATGGTGAACAGCTATAGTGTTTTTTAAAAGTATGTTCCAGAATATCAAATCGTGTGTATTTGTTATTGTAAATTAGGATACTTCGGAAGCTTGATTATCTTAGATCTGGAGCAAACTGTGGATGACATGAATTTAAGGAATTATGTCAACCCAATAATTTGTTTGTCAGCTTTGAATGCATTGCATAAGTATTGTAGGCCTACATTACGGAAACTTTGAAGTTAATGATATCAAAACTGTGTTAAATCTCGAGAAATGTCACGGGCAAGAACACGGCATCATACATTTACCGGGAATGTTGGCTTTTCCATTAGTTCCATTATAGTTGCCATGAATTTAAATTAAGCTAGGCAGATGGAATGAAATCCCTATGAAAATCGTTTTTGTAAGAATTGTGACATGGTTTGTTGTTTGTTTTAGATGAATTCCATTTCAACAAGGAATGGCCAAAACACTCGTCGTATCTTCGGGAAAAAAAAAACGCCATAGTAGTACGTTCATTCGAAATCAATATTTGATCTTTGCAGTTTTTTGTCAGCTGGTAAAAGTCATTAACAAAATTTATTTATTTCGGTACAATTACACAACTTCTGGTTTCCTATTCATTAGTCTGCGTTTTCGATTGACACGTTATAGTTATTTTTTTTTTTTTTTTTTTTAACAGATATGTATTTTCGTATCCCTAACATGTTCATGCAAAACATATGAGCCTTTTTTTTTTATTCATGTGATTTTCTCGTGTTATTGAAATCTTATCCTTCTTGCTCTAACTATGGTCAAGGGGTACATTAAACTTGAAACGTGTGTGTGCGCGTGCGCGCGCGCGTGAGTATGTGTTGCAGGGAGGGGAGCAATTTTTTTTAAAGTATGCTTTTATGATGTAGCAATTTGAAATAATCTTTTATATGTGTTTCATTCAAAAGCAACACACAGCACACACACACACACACACACACACACACACACACACACACACACACACACACACAGAGTCCGTTTAAATTGAATCATAATTATATTAGTCTCTATATAGGTCAGACGTTGGCGTACGAGCCTAAACACTACGTTATCTTCCGGTTTGTTTATAACTCATAATAAATCAACAATAGTTGCACATGCAGCTGCGAGAGACCGAGTTCCAATGCCGTGTTCAGGTGGTCAGAGGATGAACATACCAGGGGAAACTCAGCCATTCCGTGATCGCAAAGCCAGCTTGAACTGCATGCGCAGCCAAGTACATAGAGGAAAAGCCACGTGCAGGCTATTTACTGACTTTTTTTTCAGATTGCTGTAATACACACACACACACACACACACACACACACACACACACACACACACACACACACACACACGTCGTATAACAGATTTCCAACTTTTGCACCTAAGTTTATTCCAATCTGCGGTATGTTACAAACAGTTATTTTGAACGCACCTCATCACCTTCCAGTCAAAGCACTCTAAGCGTCGCCCTTTCTTTGGCGACTTGATCTCTATGGCCAATTTCTGTCATACATTTTGAACTAGCATTGACGTTCTTTTTACATTGCTCACATTCTCTGGCGTATTCGCCACGTTTCGCCTCTTTAAATGCAGCGATGCGACCACTCACGTGTCTATCGTCCATGGACCTGTCTGCAGTTTATGCACTTCTGTACAAATTCCAAAAGTGACGTCCATTCTTTCCATGTCGCATGGAAAATATATAAAACAAAGAGAAAAAATCAGGTGTCTCAAGGAGAGGCTTCGGTTGCAGATGGCACAATATGTAAAACGAAATGAACAAACAAAGCAAACTGCAGAACAACAACAATGTCATGTGCACCATCAAGTGCACATGTTTGAAAAATGTGTCCTTTTTTATTCATCAGTAAAGGCTACTTTAGACTCTAGCTCAAGGGGATGGTCAGTACACCTTGAATTAACACTAGTCGGTGTCCCTTATGTAAAAAGTTCAAAATGCAGACTAAGGTAAAATTATGTGGAAAGTATTTAAGCTTCCACTCACACTCCCTGAGAGGGTCAGTGATTCTGTTAACAAGTTAGCTTGCCTGGCAGGCAGATTTTAGCAGTATCTAGATGGGAGTGCAGTGCAAATAAAGCATGATTCGGGCTTGACTGCAGGCTAAGCATGATTCTGGCTTGACTGCAAGAAAAGCATGATTTTTGCCTGTGATTGGATAACAGTGCTCACCGGCTGTTGCTGTACTACCTGGCTAAGATAGTAGTGAGTGTCAGCACAGGTGTTAGAGAGAGAGAGAGAGAGAGAGAGAGAGAGAGAGAGAGAGAGAGAGTGGCCTCAACTGTGCTATCATTTTATAGGGCTGTGTTTCAGAGGTGCTATATGGGAGTTTTCCTCACCTCTGTAGTAAAACGTTTAATTGTAAATTAAGGCATTGGATTGCCGGTGTAGGCTAAATGTGGAATGAAAAAGGTAAGCATAAAAATACATAGGTTTCCTGATGATTTTTGGAAGCACCAAAAAAACATGTTCAGAAAGAAATATTATCTGAAGTTGAAACTGATTATTAACAAAAGTCTCGATTTTTTTTTCTGCTGCACGGATTTTTCTCCTTCAAAATAGTCCCCTATGCGACAAAAATAACAAGAATAAATTATTGTCAGACAGTGGAAGTCTAAAACTGGAAGAAAATGAATGAAACAAATAGTGACTGACAGAGGTCTCAGTAAGGTTGGGATGGTCTGAGAGTGGAAGACTTAACTACTTACTTGTGGCCTCGAAGGCAATGTTGTTGGTTATTTAGAAATAGTGTGGTCTGGTGGCCACCTTGAAAAAGGTGTGTTTATGTGGGCTTGTTGGTCTTAACTGATAAAGTCATTAGAAGGTCTTGTTGTCCAAGGCTGAAGCCTGCGAGGCTTGTTATATTGATTAGTGTGTGCTAATCTTTCATGAAATGTTGTTGTGGGAAAGACAAAGTGGTGAACGAAATTTCAGAAGAAATTATTAAAACATTCTTGTACATACTTTTGCAGAAAAAAGTTTTTATATATATATATATATATATATATATATATATATATATATATATATATATATATATATATATATATATAAGAACTCCAAAGGGAAACTGTCTCCTAATAAGAAGAAAGGTTGAATACGAGAGATCGTGTAAGACCGTGAGTGAATTTAAGAATCAGGGAAATTTATTTGTACGACATTTGCATTTTCTCTCTTATGTCTGTCACTCCAAGGGTGACTCACCCCCTTTGTCAAACAACAACAACCTCAACATAACAGAACCGTAAAGTCCGTACAGATGACCCATTTCCTCCAAGTGTGTGTCATTTTCAGCCTTCAGTTCCATCTTGTCTCTGCTTTCATGCACAAGTTGATGTTCATGCGTCTACTAGCAGAACAAAGGGCCCCCTAGTGCCATGATGGCCATCAGTGACAGCTTGGCTGTGCATTTCACTCATGTTAGTGCATCACCTGCTCGAAACAGAAGTCGAGTCTCATATACACAATTTCAGAAAATGAGCTGCACAATATACTTACCACAACTATACCCAGACCATCTCTCTAGTAGTTATCGATACCCACATTCGTTATGATTATGATTACAATGCCCCACACTCCGCCTTTCACTGACCTCTTTTCTACCATTTTAAAGCTGTAAATGAATGGGCAAATGCTCCCAGTTTCGCTACATACCCCTTAGCTGGTCAGTTAGAAATGAGGGAGCTAAGAAGAAATGGTCATGGTAGAATTGGAATTTAGTTTCGCTATATACCACTTAGCTGGTAAGTTAGAAATGAGGGAGCTAAGGAAGAAAAGGGTCACTGGAGAATTGGAATTTAGTTTAGCTATATATCCCTTAGCTGGTCAGTTAGAAATGAGGGAGCTAATGAGAAAAGCTCACTGGAAGAAAGTTTAACGTCCCACTGGGAGAACTGGAAAAACGTCACGTCACACCAAATCAAAATGGAATCAAAAGAAAAATTATGTCTGACGGCCTCTTCTTTGATTCAGTCTGATCCTATTCATCCTCGGAATCCACATTGATCTGATTCGTCTTGTCAAAACTCAAGTCTGATGGAAACCAACGTGTCCCTAGGAGGAAACGTGTGGGTCGTCGTTCCTATACCACAAAAGGCAGTCAACGCTAGTTCTGGGCCCACATAACTTGGCTCTCCATGTAGTAAAACGGGAAACCTATCAAACCTGAAGAGTGCCACCCATGTCAAATACTTTGTGTGGTAAGCGCTCTCACATGTGAAAGATTAATCGTTTTTTTAGTCAAGTGTAAGGTGTGCCGCCCGCTTCAAGCAAGCTGAGTGGTATGTTCTTTCATATATGAAGGATCCATCTTTTCATTTCACAATACTTGTACTTGCTTGGCTCTTCATGCGTGCTCGATGTTGGTGAGCATTTGAGGAGAATGTGATGATCTTAAAGAGAAAGAAATTTTTCGTGTTGGTTTCTTTGTACAGAGATGGTTTGACATAAAAAAAAAATCAGCTTTTCTACAAGCCTGGTAGCATAATTTGTTCAGCTGCTTTCGCTCTCAGCCTAGAGAGACAAAAGACAAGGGACAAGCAGATAAAACGGAAAACAGGGAAAACTCTGAAACTCAAGGCATTTTTAAAGGATGAGGGCTAGTTTATTCGTGAATCTTGTATACTGCTTTGTCTGCGAAAAAACAACATAATAAAGCACCATCTTTATTAGAAATATATGCTGTTCTACCCAGCAAGATACAAAACAGAAAGTATACTACCTCTGGGCTTGCGTATCTTTCTGATGCTTGATTGTCACGTGTAAATGGTTCTCACCAGGAAAACCATAGTTTTATAATAGCTTGCACGGCTTATAGATCGATGATGCTGGTCAGATGTTACGGTTTAACTGGTCAACTGGTTTGTACCAAAGTTTTTTTTTTTCTGCACATGTTTACTCTGTAGATCCTGTAATGCTGCCAGTCCAACTTTGTTGTTTGTGTGAATGGTTTGGGGGAGGGAGCGGCCCCTTTTAATCTTCGTCTCTCAACAGTTCCCTGGGCGATCATTTTAGCAAGATCTATGACTCTTTTACATGGACATTCCACTGTACTTTTCTTCTCTCATGTGATATCAGTATATATTTGTACAGTCCGAAGTGCTAATGATGGTTTTACACAATTGATTCATGGATGAAATGATCAGTGTATCGACGTTTAGTATCTTTAGTCAACACCTCATTTCTGTAGCTTGGACTCTTCTTGCCAGAACTGCTGAAAGAATCCGCGTCTAGAACGTACGCAGGAAGATGGAATATGCCATTGCATGCAAGAGCATGATCTTGCATTTCATGGAGATGTTATTGTTTTCCCATAAAGGTATTAGACTGAACAGATAGTTGTCGCTGCTGTCCTGGAAGGGATTTCTGGGCTGGACCCCTCGCTGCTAATGACGGATTCCAAGCACATGACCTGTTGAACAGTCCTGGTACTTGGACACCTGTACCAGCAATAACGGTGCTGGAGTGGTTGGCCTGGCCGTCAACGTGGTCACCTGGGCGCCGATACCTGTGCCATAGACTGTTAACGCTTCACCAAGTCCGTCGTCAAGCTGGGCGCGCGTCTTCTGGGCTGCCTTTCAGATCAGCAGGTCATGTGCGGAGCGACGGCACGTGGCGGTTCTACCTTCAGTCATGACTGTACTGACAACGTTCTAGTGCATCGACTTTGAAGTACTCTGGAAGTACGTTGAAAAGTGTGGGAGGCAGAAATCAGTCCCGACGAACTCCAGTTGGAGTATGGAACCACTCTTCGATAGTACCATGTATGGGTATGGGTATATAGCGTGAAACAATATAGTACACTACTATGGTGTAGAACAATGAAGTTTAGCACATTAGACTATAGCAGAACATAATACTGTGCAAAACGATAACATGCAATAGAGAACAGATCAGGGTTTTTTTTTTTGTATAGAACATTACAGTACATATGATTCAGTCCAGTACTGTCAGTGCCTTTCTATGCAAAGGATTATGTGTCGTGGTCAGTGTTAGCTGAATCATCCTGCTACCACACGCTCAAGAATGGAAGGTCAATGTACATAACTCAGGATTGGTGTAGCTGTGAAGGGCAATACCTTGATTCGTAACTCGATAGTGGGTTGTTGAAGCACAACATTCACTCCCCTGAAAGCCAGGATGAGATGTTTGTTGTAACGTGAGGCGACTGCAGGCGCAAGATGGGGAATTCCATGAGATACGTGATTTTTTTTTCGTTCTTCATTTTCTTGTCCTAGGTGTTGCTTATCGTGCCTGAAGAAGACCTAAGAGGTCGAAACGCGTCGCGTTTTGTCTTGTGACTCATTTGTTCATGTTTGGCAGATACAGGATGAGATGACCAAAAGCACACACACACACACACACACACACACACACACACACACACACACACACACACACACACACAAAATCAGTTTGATATTACCTTAAGCACCTGACACACACATGTGTGGCTGTCCCATCTTCAGTTTGTTTTCAGCGCTTTCTGACTATCTTGTTGGTGACGGAGTCGTCGTTGCTCTTATACCGGGGGTCTTTCCAAGGCAACTGGGAATCGAAAGCATCACGCTTCTTCACCTGGGCAGCTTTCAGATTCCTTGTGCCACAGGCGCAGAATGGCGTGGTGTAGTATGTTACAATATATAAGCACGTCATACGGTACACATCCCCAGCTGATACATTCTTACCATAGTGTTCAAGTATTTCAGTTATTTTAGCCAGGGTACGACGACAACAACAACAACATGCAGTACAAAACGGTGTAATGCAGTACAGTATGACGACATTGACACTGTACAGCTCAGGGCGGTACAGAACAGCACGGTGAGTAATGTGCAGTGCGGTATATAATACACCATAGAGATGTGTTATGTAGAACAGTATATAGAACAGAACGGTGAGATACAGTACAGAACGGGTTTACAAAACAGGACAGTGAGATAAATTGCATGGTGTAAGAGCAGTACCATAAGACGCAGTACAATACGGTGTAATGTAGAACAACAGCACAATGAGATACAGTACTACACAGTGTAGTACAGTGCAGTGAGATTCAGTGCAATGCAGTATGATACATGAAACAGCGGTGACTTAAATGCAGCACTATGTGACGCAAGACATCAGAGTGCAATCCACTGCATCACAACAGATCAAGGTATAGCACACTACATTTCAGCGTGACTACAGCGCACTTCTAATCGTTTTCGTACACTGTGATGCGCGTAGTGCAGTTCAAAGTAGTGCACGTACACGCGACAGTTTAAAGGCAGTGACGATGACTTGCACTATGCGCTTGTTGTCCCTTTTGACAAAGATGCTGCCTAGCTTTAGGTCATGATACAGGAGGTGGAATACTGGCCTTTCCCAGATCACATGGCAAGTGCATGAAGAGTAATGTGTCACCGTCACAGCATGAGAGTGCTCTGTGGCTCCCGAGAAGTGGTGGGGAGGAAGGCGAAGGCGAAAGGTTGGGAGAACATGACGGAGTGTATAGGAAGGAGACAGGCGGGGATGGGAGAGGGATATATACAGATCAGAGAAGACATCGATGTCTACTGACTTTTTTTTTTCTCTCTCTCTGTGTTTGCTGATGTCCAGCCAGTTTTTGCTCATGACCACTCAGAGAGGGCCCGTAATGTATATATTTGATAAATATTTTGATGTTTTTTTTAATACTGGTATTAGTTTGCATATTGCACCATTGTTCCACATCTATTTTTGTTTATTGTAGAAGTTCTTGTTTAAAAAAAAAATAAACTTTCTCACCAAGATAATCCCTTTTTCCTCATTACAGAACGATCATTTTGTAATAAATAGTACAGAAGTATGTAACAGACTGTTACACTGCTAAAATGCGCTGACTTCCTCAGTAGGCTACAAGGTAAGTGCAGTGCTCTAGCCTGTAAGAGTTCGTTGTAGATCCTGTGTAGATGTTCAGCTCGCAGACGACAAAATACACCAGGCGGTATTGAACGAAGAGGATCCTTTTATCTACAAACGTTGAAGAATAAAGGAAAACAAAACAAACCATTGACCTTCAGTTCAATACGTCGAACAGGAACTTAATCGTACATGCAGCAGCGAATATTCTATTAATGGCAGCTTCTCGTCGACTAGACTCAAACTCAATGAAGACTCGAACACTTCTAGACTAGAACTCCTCAACAAATCTCATTTCGCTGTCTGTCTCTCTCTCTCTCTCTTGTTTGTGTGTGTCGCTCTCTCAGTCGCACAGCTGTCATTCTTTTGTATGATATTCAAAGAACATTCTCGAATCTACTCGATTATTCTTTTCTAGAATATTCTGCATATCAGTAAGCTTAACCAATGAAATCGCGACGACCGTATGCAAATGTAAATCGGTCAGCTTCTACAACATTATCGAACTTTTCGGCAAAGCACTAGCAACTTACGGAAACCTGGTGAACATTCTAACATAATCTTGAATATTCCGATCGCTTTATCAATCGATCCCAAAACAATACTGAACAATTAGGCATACATTCACTTTCCAAACGTTTTAAACAAATCAACGATAGCACTAGCCTACAATGACCGAAAATACAAAGATCTAAAAGCGGTAATTAAAGGAGGCTTGCAACGCGTCATTATTGCTATGACGTCTTTCACAAAATTCTTCCCCTCTCTTGTCTCCCTTTTAAATCGTAACACATACACAAACATAATCTTCAATATACAATCTGAAGTATTATGTTACGTTTAATCAAGTAAACCCGTGATTTGTCATCAGACATCCATGTCATCAGACATCCATCATATCTATAAAGGAAAAAAAAAAAAAAGAAAAAAAATTGAGGCAGCTTCGCATGCTGTTCATTTGTTAATTATATTTTATCTAATTTTCAATTAACTGCTGAAGACTGATTAATCTGTCAATTATTCATTTTTTTTTTTTTTTTTTTTTTTAAGCTGACTTATGGAATTCGCGCCGTGGGACTTAAAGGGGAGCCACTCATGAATGAAAGCAATGAAAAACAGCTACATTCAAGCTAGTTCAGATAAAAGTCAACACATAATACATATTGAACATGTGAAAAGATATGGATGTTACGGTGCTTTTTTTTTTTTATAGCCAAAGAATTTTTGGAGTGACAATTGAGTTACGATTAGCATAGTAACAAAGCCTTGAATAGATAAACATAAAATGAGAACATTATGATGAGTTATTTATGTCAAAAAAAAAAAAAAAAAAAAGATAGGCAGACATGTAAAGATTTACAGAATGTTAAGATGGAAGAGGATATACAGTTGCTATTTTTTTGTGTGTCCGAAACGAAAATGTATTTTCGACTTCGCCACGGTAAAAAAGAAAAGTAAGCTATTAAAGTCATGACAGAGTCATGAGAATTTCCAAATCTGGAAAGCGAGCTTTTCAGGTCCATCAAAATTCGCAGCACACATTACGGAGCAAAATTTTGTTTTTAAAGTGTGACTCCATTCTCAATCCCCACATTTTGTCAGCGAATTCTACTGTCGCAGCGTCAGTTGTACAGACGCTTTCCTCACGAAAAAAGGGTAGACAAGGTTTTAAACATTCAGCTATGTTTTGAACACAAAACGTGAGAACAATCACAACATCAGTCAAATTAAAGGTTATTCTATGTTCTCTGTTTTCTTTGGTTGAAAGTCAATAGATCCGCCAATGAATCCATGGCTGATCGGCGTCATTTCAATCTACAGCAAGTACAAGATCGTATACTTTCACTTCAACCATATTTGAAACACTAAAATGAACTATTTGCCTGCACACTAGTTAGGTGTTTCTTTCTTTGGTGTGTGTGTGTGTGTGTGTGTGTGTTAGACGTCTCAGTGGTTGCGAATGTACAAATGGGAAAGACCAGTCGTTGTTCACAAAACGGAGTATCATGGGTGTCATCCATCCCCCCCCCCCCCCCCCCCCCCCCCCCCCCCCCCCCTGTGGCAACCATTCAAACTGCAATTGACAGTAGGAAACAAAATCACGTCATGGGCTCTTCTCAACCGATCGGGATAACCGTTAAAGACAAAGATAGGTCAGGTTTTCATCTATGGGTCTTATAGTCTACGCTATGGAAACCTATCTAATGAAATGTAAAAGCATTGGTTTCCTTGTTCTTTCAGCTTTACCATTTTTACACTTGTTGAAGAAAATTTAAAGCGAGCTACGGTTCAAAAGGGCTTTCTCTGCTTTTAAAACGATGTAAGTAATGACCCCCAAATGATTGAGAAGGAGATTCTGTGCGGCTAAAACCGGAGAAGACTTTATGTCTTCACTGTGTCAACATGGCGAATGACAACACTTTGATGCTGACAAACTGTCACACAGTAATTTTTGTTAAACGTAAGAAATCATAGGAGAGACCAGTCGCCATCACGAAGTAGTACGTGTCGCGGACTCCCGGCTGGGAGGTCGTGGGTTCGATACCATCAGAGTCATGTGGGAATTTCCTGCCCCAAGCGGCTTCTACCCAGAGTTGAGTTTGCTACGGGCTCAGTTGGGAAGACTGTGACCACACAGTCGAGTTTCATCCAATAAATGGACGCGTCTCTGAGAGTTCTGCTCAAATTTCCTGACCAGCACTGCAGGTATCTGTATGTCTCGAGACTGCTTGACACCGGGATATATATATTATGAACATAAGCGTGGACTACAGCCCTGTCAGGCAGTCTCAGACCGCAATGGAAATCCGCAGCATCATTTTCATCACCCTCATTCTCAGCATTGGGAAAAAAAGTCTCAGATTCTGTGGCCTTCATGACCTGCTCTCATGGTGCCTCAGTTTCGATGCCCTCTCCACGTCTAGGCCTTGGCTTGTTGATTCAGTCGGGATCACCGGTATCAGCAAATGTATGACAGCTGTCGTTGGACGGACGTGGTGGCCTTCCAGAGGGAGTTCTCACTCACGTCGGCTCCGCGATTAAGCAATCATGGTCGTCAGTAGGGGGCTTAGTAGATGATGTACTGCGTATGCTGGATCAGAACAGGCCCCACTGAACACCATCGAAATGACTCGGCAGCAGTGCAGTGTCTCCTCCGATGGGTTGCCTCTTGATGACTTGACATTAACTGTTCCCTGTGGATTGCTGGTGCCGGGGCTGTGGCGGGCCGTGCTGGGCGGAGGCTGTGGACGGGAGAGGTCGGAGTGAGTGGTGTGGGTGCACTGCCACTGAGGTGGCACAGAAGATGGGACAGAAAAAAAAAGAAATCAAAGGGGAATACAGTTTTGTTCGAATAAGGATTAGAATCATTTTAGTAGCAATAATGTGACTTAAGCTCCGATTATGTATCTGAAGGGCCACTCACGAAGTTGGAGATAAAAACTGCAGTGTCGTATCGATGGAGCAGAAACTCTTTGAAATCCTTGAAAAAATCAAAGAGAGTGACTACAATTAATCATTAATGGCTTAATCAGAACAGCATTTCATTGATTTGAATATACTTTTTTTTTTTATCAAAAACATTTTTGTTTGCAACAAACGACAATAACTGTGTACATGACAAGTTCACGTCGCGAAATCCCAGGGCCGTACGTCCAATCTGTGTGTGTGTGTGTGTGTGTGTGTGTGTGTGTGTGTGTGTGTGCGTGTGCGTGTGTGTGTTAGAAACTTTCTGACTTCTTAGTGCATTTCTTCAAAGATAAGAATTTTTTTTTTTTCTCTCTTCATTTTGAATAAATGTGTAGTAGGGTATACTTTTCTGAAAAGAAAAACACCAACAAAAAAGTTTGCTGGTGAAAAGATATGTATAATTCTGCAAATCCAATTATGAACATCAAAGTTAATTTGCTTCAGTTACAAATAAAATGCAACATCTCACAAGGATGACCTGCGCTGAACTATGGGCACACGTACTGCTTCACATGAGTTTTGGTTAACACCAGAACATATGAATTCATTTCATGCTAATGTCAGCCATGCCAGAACCTAAGAGAAGAACATCAGGATGATCTTCAAGCCATTTTAAAAAAGCTTGTTTCTTTGGATTTTCTCCTCTTTCTGCAAAAGTGTTGAACGTATACATGAAGGGATTGATAGCTGAGTTCAAAGGCAGTATGAAAATCGCCAAGGCCACATTCATTTCCCCGGGGGATGGGGAAACCAGCCACAGCCAACATCCCACACAGTCCAATGGGAAACCAGCACAGGAAATCGGTCAATGCAATGCTGACCAATCGCCGAGCGATGGTTACGTCTTGTGACACCTTTGTTGTGCTGATTTTCAACTCGTTTTTCTGTATCGACCAGTAAATGAATGCCTGACCTGTTGAGATTAGTAGGAAGAGAACAAAATTGAGGACGATCAAAAACACTGAAAGAATACACTTTTCCTTTATAGTCTTGCCTCGTCACGGGCAGTGGAATACAGATGCCTGTCTGACTGTAGAATTGCCAGCGAAATGTCATCGGAAGTAAAGGCAGCAAGGCCAAAAACCAACCAACCAACCAGGTCAAGATACAAACTTTGGCTGCAGACGTTTTCTCAAAATGCAAGGTACTGAATGGAAAACGCAGCACCATGAAATGGTCCGCGGTAATCAGGCAGATGATCAGTGCTGACACCTCACTAGACAACAGAGACAGGAAACCGGCCACCTTACAGGCCACGCTGCTCTTCCATGTGTCATCATGATGGAGGTATCTGCCACGGAACAGTCCATCAGCCACGCCTATCACAGACATATAAACACCCATTAGAAAATCAGCCACAGTAAGGTTGGTGACGAACACGCTAAAACCACTTGAAGAGGACATTCTTCTCACAAACAGACGTGCACAGAAACAGAAGACATTACCAGACACTGCCAGACAGGCGATCAGCCACAGAAACGCACGATATATCCAGGATTGCAACAAAAATCTTCACAAGACGAAATTTCGTCTTTAGGTGCTCGGCAATACGAAGCATCAAAGTTATACGGAAGCACTTCATAACACACAGTTTATAGTTCTCTGTTGAAACCAAACGTAGATACAAAAGATGTTTGAAAATACCAGCTGGAAACGTTTTCACCGGACTGCCGTCCAGATACAGTTCAGTCAGCCATCGTGTGAACTGAAAGCCACTGGTGCCAATAGTATGAATGGAAGTGAAGCTTAAGTTCAGTTGCCTTAAGCGAACAAATTGTGCCAGCGCTTTGGAGTCGAACACTGTCAGACTGGTGTATGAGAGATCTAACATTACAAGAACACTGTTTTGGGATTTACGAAAAGAAACATAACATATTGACGCGATTGGATTGTTGGACAAGGATAATGATTGTATGTTTTCTAAATGAAGAAAAGAAGTCACATCTATACTCAGCAGTTTGTTGTAACTGAGGTCAAGGAACCTCAAATTTAGCCATTTCATTTCAGGCAAGCGTGTTAAAGAACACTTCACAAGTATCAGGTGAACAAGATAGACCTGACTGCTGACCTCCGCCGGTGTCATACCCGAACCTGAAGCATTCAGAGAGCGAATCAGACGGAAGAGCTCTGCATGAAAACGCTGACGACATAGAAAAGTGTGACCTTGACAGAGGCAGCCTACTGGGCAGGTCATATCACACCATAATTCATCGTCATGCTTCGGACAGTGAGGCCAGCCGTCACACATGTGGTCGCTATGCAAAACACATTTTTGAAAATCTGCATCGGAATAAGCCAGGACATTTCATCTCCCCACATCCCTCTTCATCCTGGCGATCAATGCAGTCATACATTTCATTGCATCGTGTGTAAACCGGCAGACAGTCATTGAACTCCCCAGGACAGCGATAGTGGCTGTCTGGACAGGAATCGTTGGAATTCATCGCAGTTGTAATGAACCCGAATAATGCCGTTGAAACGGATTAGTGCAGGAGACGGAAAACGTTTGTTATACATGAAAAACTCTTTCAAAACCTGACAGCCATGTTCATCTGACCCGTCATGGCAATGTGGCAAGCGATCACAAACATTTTCGTATGACAGACACCGACCATCTTTACACGTGAACGCGCTGATACAAAGGGAATGCTGACAGAAAGATTCGTCACTGGAATCCGTGCAGTCAATTATGAAGTCACATACTAGGTTGTAGGAGATAGTCAGTCGATTGGTGCATGTGAATGTGGGAATCAAAGTAATGAGGTTGACTGAATCAAACCTATTCGTGGACGAATTGTATTCAGAGAAAAATAGGTAAATGAATTGTTCTGATTACTTGGATTATCCTGGCTGGAACCAACTAGGAGGAATGTGTATGTCATGTGACCATCAGGCAGTTCAGTCATATGGTGCTTTGGCTCTAGTAATAACGTTGTATGGACAAGGAAATTCTCTTTGCCTGCTGACACTCGTTTGCAGTTTGGTTTGTCTTGAATTCACAAATTAACTTAAGAGTCTTAATTCCAGCAACATATACTATAGAACTGAACACGAAAATCTGCTTTCGTTCGTATATATTAAGAGTCATGCAATGCCTTTCAGCTCTGAAATAGTTGTAACGCTCAATAAAAGAATGAAAAAAGAAAGTTCTGCCATGATGCGCGGTATGTCTGTACATATTTGGAAAAGACTGGTCATAGGCATACAAGCCAACGAAATAATTACCTGGAATATTCCAGTATATCCCTGCTTGCTTTGTTATCATACTGTGCGTATCATACACACACGTAGGAAATTTTAAAACACCCCCAATCGAGTTACAATATTGGTTACCTATTTTGTTGGGGTGTTTTGTAGGTCTAGATTCATGTATGAGAATTTTGTAACAACTGGCACATAGCGCCACCATACCTTGGCAGTCTGGACTGCTGAAAGGACAGTGCTCGGTTTCATCCCGCCCATCCTCACACTCTGTCTTCAGGTTACACTCCATGTGGTGCTGAAAACTGGAATAGTCTTCCACTGAGCAGTTCCAGAATCCACTTGACATTTTCCTAGGTGCTTTGTTTTCAGGGAAATAGGAAAAGAACAGCTGGAAGCATGCAATGATGTCATCATTGTTGCAGCTGTCTCCGGGTAACTGAACGGCAACGTTTTTGTTCTTCGTACTGTATACATAAGCAATATCAAACTTACTATTATAATACCCACAGCGCCATGTGGATGCCCAGAAGCCCAAAAGCTAGTAAAGGGATTGTATTTTCTGGTATAAAAAAATAAATTGACGCAAGGCCTGTTTGGTGTTCGCTGATGAAAATTGACAATGAGCACATGATTGAGTGGCACAGGTAACTTTTTCTGCACAACAGGTGGATGGTTCCCACTGATCTGGCTTCCATTTCTTCCCATTGTGATGTAACCAGATGACTGTGAAGTCATGACCAGAACCACGTGGCCGGATGCTTCGGGTATTTGTTTTGTTTCATGTTACAGAACATTGATTTAACGACTACCAGATTTAAACAGGTCACTCAGCTGAGAAATCAACACTTACTTGGAGCTTTCGACAGACCTCCGTCCGTCTTCATCAGCGGTGGTGCTGCTACTGAGTGAACTGGAGTTCAGTGCACACGACCACGGGTCGAACCCTGGTCTTGTGACTGAACAATGAGGTGTGTTGTACACCGATGGCAAAGGTGTGTCTATCCCGGTCCCGGTTGAGTGTGGGTTGTTGGCGGCAACATGGATAGCTATCCATGTTGCCGCTAACAACCCCACACTCAACCGGGATTGGGGTAGACACACACCTTGCCATCGGTGTATAAGAACATTGATTTGTTTCATTTTTTCCCCTTTCTTCTTCTTCTTTTTTTTTTTAAGGGAAACCACACATTCTGATTTGATTCATATTATAGTGAAAGAAATATCGGCTAAACGATTAATCGTCCGGACAGTATTACGCAAATAAGTAAATTTTTTTTATCATCGTCATCATCATCATTATTATCATTATTGTTGCTGTTGTTATTATTGTTATTAATATTATCATTATTAACAACGACAGTTCAGTTCGGTTCAGTTCACTTTCATCAAGGAGGTGTCCCTGCCCCTGCAAGGCTACGAGACGACAGTGCGCAGGTTTTACAGCTAGATGACCGAGTAGATGACAAACTGAAGAGGAACCTTTTGAGAAGAGGGTCTCATCTTAGCAGATGTTTATCTGCACTTTTCATCCGACAGACTGATCGGACTATAGACACCTAGCCAACATTGTCAGTGCTGCTAATGCAATGTGTGTGTGCGCACGCGCGCGCGTGTTTGTGTGTTTATGTGCACATGTGTCTGTGTGTGTGTGTGTGTGTGTGTGTGTGTGTGTGTGTGTGTGTGTGTGTGTGTGTGTGTGTGCGTGTGTGTGTGTGTGTGTGTGTGTGTGTGTGTGTGTGTGTGTGTGTGTGTGTGTGTGAAGTCTGTGCACCTGTTTGTTTATGTTCTTGCACGCGCGCGCATCCACGCGTATGTAAAATATATAGAACAAAATCAAGAGAATAGAACTCACTTTGTAGGTAGAGGTGCTGGGATCCTTTGGGAAGAGTTGAACTATATTTGTTTGAAGCGCGCCTCTTTCTAAGTGCTATATCGGCCAATAATTGGATTGGAGCATAAAGAACTCTACACTCTGTGGCTGCACGAGAGCCTTGGAGTTATACTGTCTTCACTCGTCAGTGGAACAGCAACGAGTGAGGCTGCAGGATGCACGTGGCAGCTGCTTCATAGTGACATTTTTCGCCGGTGGGCTCTGCAGGGGGGGGGGGGGGGGGGGGGGGGGGGGGGGGCTGGTGAACCCATGGGAACGCTCCCGTGGAGGTGCTGTCTTGTCACAACCAATAGTCATTATGCCATGGAATC
>JADBJO010001091.1:142500-147500 GCA_016801955.1 Conus betulinus
TTGTCCAGCACTGTTTTTAACATCGAAATAGTACCACCTGCAGAAAATAGGATTAACACAATGAAATCAGGAGAAAATGTAATAACATGCTTACTCTTTTCAAGTATTTCTATAGCAAGTTCATTAATAAACCAAGAAAACAAAACTAGCATCCACACGTCTCCTTGTTTTATCTCTCAAACAAGCAATGAAATATGTGAAATCTTTTTTTTCTTTTTTCGCTATTTGTGCGTTGACAGTGTTATATACGTTTCTTGATCTTTTTACCCTCATTCAATTGTTGACAAGTATATGCCACAAAAGTTTCCTCGGTAAAGAATGCAAAGCTTTCATGAAGTTTATCAATGCAACGTATATAAGTTTTAAAATGGTTAGTTTTGAGCTGCCACCAGACGTAAAAATGATGATCAGTATTTGAATTATTCTGTGTTTAAATCCAGCCACTGATACCCACCAGTGCTATTACTTTACTTCTACCGTTTTTTGTTTTTTTTTTCTTTTTCTTGAATTTTTTTTTTTTTTGAAGCCTTGTATTAACTGAATTGTGATCATACTGCACGCATTAACTCCTAGATATGCGCACGCACGCACTCCTAGATAGAGCACGCGCTAGAGGAGGTTGGGGAGGGGTGGGGAGGGAACAAAGAGAACTGGACAGCCAATATCGGCTGATGTACGATATACTATCCATGAACGGCTGAGATCAAACATGTGCGGTGAACACGAAGCCACGATATCTCGAGGGATGGATAGTAAGTGGAGTTCAATGACATACATACTTGTGTATCTGTCTAGTCAGCTAGCTCCTCCACTATTTACATCTTGGGTACTTAAATAGACATCAGCCGCTTTCCTCCTGTATTTTTTCCCATCTTTTCTCTCTTCCGTAAAGTCTGCAAATTTACTCACTGATGTACTTATACAACTAACTGATACATACTTGCTTTTAGTTATGTACTTACATGCTCAATCATCTACTTACTATTCACTTGCTTACCTGCTAATGTTATAAGTATTTAGATTCTGCGAAGTGGGAAAAGTGTTTTTTAGCGGATTCTACATGTATGGGATGGATAACATTACAAAAAAAAAAAAAAATAAAATTGTTTGATGAGGTACTTTCTGTTGAAGTCTGCTGATGTGCCTGTAGACCCAAGGAATGCGAACATCATCAAGATCACGAACATGACAGGACTGAAGGCCATCTGTCCAGGTATCGAAGATTCCATGGAGCAGAACAGAACAGACACAACACAATCCTGCAAGTCAACGTCACAGACTGTGAGAAGAAGACGCCCAGCTTCCCAGCCAACCACGAAGTTGTGTTTGGTGGTGTGCGGCGGCTCCTCCACATTCTGTAAGATGCATGTGAAGATCACACAAAACATGAATATCGGTGTTCATCTTCGGCGCTTAGCCTACTGGTGCGATGGCAATCGGTGGGAAACTCAGATCCGTAAAGCTCTATATCATTCAGGATTATTTGTGTCATGCAGTCGGCATAGTTCTGAAGAACTGTTTTTCTTACTACCCCCCAAAGTCACGTGTATGTAATACACAGTAATAATCCTTTTGTTGAAGTTGATTTTTGATGAGCGCAAGCATGTTAATTTTATTGTACAACAGATATCAGAATATTCAGGGTATGTCATAGTTCCCAAACTGTCCACCACGACAGTCATGAGTGAGGACCTGAAATGGCCGTCCGGCTTTATCATTGTGATTAGCATTCGGCAGTCATCGTTCCTCGCAGCTTGTACGCGAGGGGCACGTCGTTTGATGCTGACATACCGAAGATTAAACGAAACTGAACAAAGTGTCGTGCGTTTGTGTTTCGACCATTTCACACCAGTTACCGTTCTTCTCACATCCCATGTTCAAATTGATTTAGAAGCTTCCTTGTTTCATGCACAACTGAAACTGTATTTTTCTGTAATTTCTGAGAAGGACCAACCCCACCAGTTGTCTGCTAATTGGTTTAACTGTTCTGTGACTCATTATTCCAGTTTCCAGGATCATCTAGACTGTAACTTGATGCCCGAGTGTGAAGACGGACGGGATGAAAACAGAACATTGTCCATTCAGCGGTCTCGGTTGTGAAGGTCTCGTTGCTTCACACAACAAATGTTTTCAGTTGGTCAGTTTGCATACACAGGCTATCGTAATTCTCATTGAATACAGGTGCAGAAATACGGGTGGAAGATTGGCTTCAGTCAAAACCAGGAAGGAGCAAGACGACTCACGACACACTTTCCAACACTACGTGCGAGTTTCTAATGGTTTGGTTACACGTCTGGTTGGGACAGCGTGCCTTTCGTGTACAGCAAGTTTCGCAAATGGAATGACCACACTATCATCTATAACATGAATCATTTCATTCTGTCAGAACAATACTATCCGTCAAGGAGTAAACAGACTGCGAAATTTAATCCCATGCAAATTTATAAGAACGAATATATTGGCGACTTGCTTGTTTTCGGGGTACTATGTGAATATGAACGTAAATCTCTCAGACATTTTCCTTTCCAAATCAGTTTAGCTCTCTTATCTTACTCTGCTGCCACCTATACAAGGACTCAACAGGTTTTGTTTGTGTGTCAAGATAAACGTGTCATGCACGCATTTCTGGTTGCTAACAGTAACAGTTTTTGTGGAAACCCAATGTATGAAGAGTTTACAACGTTTGTAAATGTTAGTAATAATTCACCTACTAGTCTCCAAAAGATGGTCATTACACAAACAAATGCCACATTTTCATGTGATGATGGCACCACCACTGTACATTACACTTTTGTCTGTGACTTCAGACAGGACTGCCCAGACAACACGGATGAGTCATTTTGTGACCACCCACCATGTGACGGCTTTTCGTGCTCTAAACTCGGTGTGTATTGTTCAGTCAACGGTGCAATGATTATTCAGACTGCTTGGACGATTCCGATGAAATGAATTGTACGGGAAACGTGACTTATTTTAAAATTGAGAGGCACAAACGAAAACCAGCATTACTACATCAACTTGGATGGTACTGGTTATTTTACTCAGCACATGATGAAAGCAGGAGAACATTGTCCTGACAGTCACTACAGCTGTACAGCAGAGTGGCTGTACTGTCTCCCTGTCTACACACGATGCAACGGATTTTCAGACTGCGTTTATGGAGAAGACGAACTGAACTGTGAGAGGGGGACATGCCCTTATTACTACCAGTGTAGAAATTCCAGGATTTGTGTGCATCACGATCACCTATGTGATGGTTTGGCTCAGTGTCCACAACAGGACGATGATGAACTAATGTGTGACAGGATCTGTCTTGAGGGCTGTCAGTGTCACGGCCACTCCTTTTGGTGTGGTCAACCTTTCCCTGCTCATCTCTACCCTCTGATTCGCTACTTGGACGGATCTGGCTCGGGAATATCATTGGCTGACTTAGCACAAAATGTGTATTTGACTCATTTAAGGCTGACTTATTGTTCTCTGGATAATATTTCAGGTTTCAGAAACACCAACTTGCAGTACATCGACTTTGCTTACAACAACCTTTAGCAGTTTTGACATGACTGTTTTCACTGATCTGCCAAGTTTAAAAAACCGTGTCATTATCCAACAATCCATTAGAGAAAACAACAATAAACCGCACATGCGTATTTTGCATTTTCTAAAGACGAATGGATGTATCAAAAACACACTCTCAGTTTTTACATATGTTTAGACTCTGGAGTGCCTATATACATGCCCAGTCTTTAAATATTTGAATTTGTCCTTTTGCTCCATAGAAATTATTGGGACCAAAAGTTTTAAAAGCATGCCTCAGCTGACTGAACTAGACGTAAACGGAAATCCAGTCAACAGGTTTCCGTCAGACTTGTTTTCAAGTCATACCAATTAAAAACGATTTTCTCTTCAGATTATAGACTCTGCTGTGAGGCTCTGTTTCCAAAGCAAAGAAGTGAAAGACACTGCTTTACAGTCGAAACCATACTGGCTTCCTGTGAGACATTGCTTCCATCTGAACTAACTAGAGTTTTCTTTTGGTTTATGAGTGCATCTGCTGTCATAGGAAATATGGTTTCCTTATTGATGTCATTTTCAGTCTGGGAATTACTTGGAAGCAAATTCTTGATAATGAGAATCCATTTACATTTTTTGCTGATGTATGTATGGGTATTCACGCTTTCATTGTGTTGATGGCAAACAATACATTTTGTGGACAATACATTCAAATTGAAAAAACATGGACCAAAAGTTTGCTTTGCAAATTCAATAGCTTTATATCCATTCTGTCCTGTAAAGTATCCGTTTTTGTTATCTTGTTTATCACTTTGAATCATGTGAGCGTCCTATTGTTTCCTAGAAATCCGTGGTCGTTTAGTAAACGTTCAGCGTCTTTGACTTGTGCTACGATTTGGTTTACCGGCTTATTCTTGTCTTTTATGCCTTTTCTTCCTGGATTATCACGTTGGGGCGTCTCTGGCCAGTCTGGTCTGTGTCGTCTGGCTTTATTTCAAGGCTACAAGTCTTACAAAGGCTTCAGATGGTTTAAATGCATCGTAGTAATGAATTCTACCGCAGGTTTAGTCATCATGATTTGTCAAGTTGCCATCCTTAATCGTTTACCATATTACAGAATTGTTTTACGTCCAAAGAACAGATTAGTTTATTCTTCAGTTCACGTGATGAGAACAGTGGCTATGACGAGCGCCATTTGTTGGATTTTATTTGGTCTGGTCACAATATTGTCTGTGGGGGGTGTTACTTTCTCCAGCAAAATTCATGGAGCTCTGGTGGTGTTCATGTTACCACTGAACTCTGCACTCAACCCAGTTTTCTATCTGTGGAGTCTGGTCTCTCAGCGCGGCGACAGACAGACATTTAGAGGGTAAATTGCTAACGGTGTTGAAATTGAAATCAGGATGTGATTTGTCCGCAAAAACTAGTCCATCTGGAAAAAAAACAAGCAAACAAAAAACCTAACATCAAGTAAATGTCAGTCTAGGTGG
>JADBJO010001091.1:152500-167500 GCA_016801955.1 Conus betulinus
TCGTTTCCCTTCTCCTCTCTTTTTTGTTTGTTCGGCCTATATATCAGATCCAGCGTGACACGTGACACTAGACGGAGCATTTCTCTTTTCGTTAAGTTCCATTCACCTGAACAATAAAAGATAATGCGCAACGTCTGTTATTTTATTTTTTTTTTTTAACAAAAATTGATATAGCCTAAGGATATGTTAAGTCAGTCACTATAAAACACAGCTCTATAAAGATATTAATCACGAACAGATGCTTTCCAAATACGGTATGTGATATTGCATAGTTGGACATAACATGGCAATATGACCAAAGCGATCCATGTACATTTTCAGAAAGTAAGAGCAAACTCAGTTTGATTACAACCACTCTGGCCCTGACAAAGAAAGTAGGACCAAACTCTGCATAATGATTCTACGCCCTCTTGACTTATGTATAGAAACAAGTGGGCCTAGGGCCTATGTAGTAACGCAGTTTGGATTGCCCACGTGTGTGTGCACGCGTACATGCGTGCGTGCGTGTGTGTATGTGTGCCCATGCGCGCGTTTGAGAGAGAGAGAGAGAGAGAGAGAGAGAGAGAGAGAGAGAGAGAGAGTGTGTGTGTGTGTGTGTGTGTGTGTGTGTGTGTGTGTGTGTGTGTGTGTGTGTGTGTGTGTGTGTGTGTGTGTGTTTGAAACTTTAGCATTGGCATTCGCTTTGTAAGTACAAGCTTGACTGTAATCAAATATGGCACAATGACAAACATTGATAGAGATCTTGTCATTCTTTCCATACGCTAAGATGTCAGTGTCAGTGTCAGGATATGCACGTTTCTGTCAAAGCGTATTTCTTTATATGATTTTTCGAATTTTTTTTTCAAGTGTGTATTTGTGGTGATTATCATGATCTCCAGAGCGGGTATATATTCCCGACAGTTTCCATACTTGGAACAAAGGGACTGACAACCCCAAAATACAACAAAACCAAAATGAAGGAGTGATAGACACTTCGTTTGCAAACAACACTTAACAGCTTAACACACACTTTAGCACAATTACTCCTAACTGTTTTAAGCCAGCATACCTCAGCGATCAAAACCGTATGAGAACCCTTGGCCCACATCAACAGACCTCAAACAGTCAGTCAGAACTCTTAGTAAGGCCTCCACAGCTATTTCATACACTAACGGTTGTTTTTACCGAAAAACATGATTTCTATGTGACAAACAGCTGTTTGGGCTGCCGGAAACAGTTAATTTCAAGAGGAAAATGGACATTTCTACGTGGTAACTAGCTGTAATTTACATGTGCTGGTTCGATCTTTTCAGAAGAAATTGAGATTTTACTTCTCAAAATGGTCATTTTCTTCATATGAAAACAGTCATACTTACTGTGTTCACATTAAGACAGAAAGTATGGCTTTTGTACATTATGCTCCCAGAGAGACGTTTCTGAGAAAGCTACTGTGCTGTTTGTCCTTTGGCAGTAGCTGCAGGCTGGGTGAAGACCCCCAGATGGAGTTCGTTGTTCATGTGTGCCTTAAGGCAGTTCTGCATTGAGCGGAGCAGACCCCCAGATGGAGTTCGTTGTTCATGTGTGCCTTGAGGCAGTTCTGCACTGAGCGGAGCAGACCCCCAGATGGAGTTCGTTGTTCATGTGTGCCTTGAGGCAGTTCTGCATTGAGCGGAGCAGACCCCCAGATGGAGTTCGTTGTTCATGTGTGCCTTGAGGCAGTTCTGCATTGAGCGGAGCAGACCCCCAGATGGAGTTCGTTGTTCATGTGTGCCTTGAGGCAGTTCTGCATTGAGCGGAGCAGACCCCCAGATGGAGTTCGTTGTTCATGTGTGCCTTGAGGCAGTTCTGCATTGAGCGGAGCAGACCCCCAGATGGAGTTCGTTGTTCATGTGTGCCTTGAGGCAGTTCTGCACTGAGCGGAGCAGACCCCCAGATGGAGTTCGTTGTTCATGTGTGCCTTGAGGCAGTTCTGCACTGAGCGGAGCAGACCCCCAGATGGAGTTCGTTGTTCATGTGTGCCTTGAGGCAGTTCTGCATTGAGCGGAGCAGACCCCCAGATGGAGTTCGTTGTTCATGTGTGCCTTGAGGCAGTTCTGCATTGAGCGGAGCAGACCCCCAGATGGGAGTTCGTTGTTCATGTGTGCCTTGAGGCAGTTCTGCATTGAGCAGAGCAGACCCCCAGATGGAGTTCGTTGTTCATGTGTGCCTTGAGGCAGTTCTGCATTGAGCGGAACCGCGCCGGGATTTTTGGCTGTTTTAAGTGTGACGTTTATGTAAGTTATCCTTTATGAAGACGTCGCGTTGATAAAAAGGCTTTGACCCGGGTACTGCGATAAAAATCAGGTCAGTAGAAAGGAAGCAGCGAACCAGTAAACGCAGCTCACTGGTCTGTATTAAAGCGCAACGACATCACAAAACAGAGTAGAAACAAATATGACTCCTTTGCCTTTATCCCACCCTCTACTCTACATGCTCGTGCTACTGCTCAGTCTTCCATCTTCGTAAAGTCCTTTAACATCTTCGTCCCACATTCAGTGGAGAATGTCGTTCCACAGACACGTTAGAATACTGTTAGTTCCGTACTCACTCTCCGTTGCGGACCATCCAGTTATGACTGGATTGGCGTCGAAGTATACACCATCCTCTCTCCTATTCGATGAACCAAGGGAAGTCTGTTGTCTCTGGAGTTAGAAGTCTGTTGCAGAAAGGGGAGGTGGGGAGCCAGGCCAAGGAAACCAGAAGACTAGTCTTGTCCCTATGTCCTGCCTCCGTTCTACTTTCCTCTGGCGCAGTCAGCGCACATACGTACGCATCTACCTACCCATCCCACCTACCTCCCTCCCTCCCTACCTTCCTTCCTACCTATCGACCTACCTAGCTACCTACCTACCAACCGACCCACCTATATGCATATCTATATATATATCTATATATATATATATATATATATATATATATATATATATATATATATATATATATACGCAGCGGGATTGATTTCGCTTTTGATGGCTAACGATTTCCAAACATCTAGAGAAAATAAGAGCAAGAAAAAGAGCCGAAGAAAAAGAACAACTATAAACAGAGGCTGACCGCAAAACTAAAGAACAACAACAAACAAACAAAAAGGTAAAAAAAAAAAAAAAAAAAAAAAAAAAAAAACCCGCGCCTCTAAAAAAAAAAATACTACATTCGTTGTGGAGAGGAATAAAGTGAAAACGGTTAAAGTGACCCGGTGAACGAAGAAAATAACTAATGAAAAAGAACCATACTCGTGGCTCTTATACGCCGTGGAAAACGAAGCAGAAGATTATTGATCCGTTACGATGTTTGTAGACTGACAGCACAATAACAACAGTACCATGAAGAAAGCAGCTTTGTTTAAAAAACTGGCATCAGACAGTGCCTGCAGAAGAAAAAACGGCAGATCAATACAATGTCTGTTCGTTCTTAGGAAGAAAGCAGGGAGGAACACGATGTTCTGGAGCAGGGGAAAACAGGAATGTCAGGTATGACGAAGACAGGGAGAGAACAGACATGATCGTGGAAAGAAGAAACTAGAATTCTTTTCAGTTTTATCTATTGCAAAAGAAAATGGATAGACTCAATACTTCTACATCGTTTATTGGTCGATATTGTCTAGATGAGAGACGTGTTATGATTTTTATTTTGTCGGCACTCATAAGTGTTCAACTAATGCTCAAAAGAATATCACTTATCATGGATTGATAATTCTTGGCACAAGCAACACGATCGTGCACAAATAAATGTGTGTGTGTGTATGTGTGTGTGTGTGTGTGTGTGTGTGTGTGTGTGTGTGTGTGTGTGTGTGTGTGTGTGTGTGTGTGTATGTGTGTGTGTGTGTGTGTGCGCGCGCGCGCTTGTGTGTGTGCGCACGCGTGCATGCACACTCACATGCGCACGCACATGTACGCACGCACACACGCACATGCGCATGTACACGCACGCACGCACGCACACACACACACACACACACACACACACACACACACACACACACTCTCTCTCTCTCTCACACACGCACACACACACACACACACACACACACACACACACACACACACACACACACACACACACACACACACACACACACACACACACATACTGCGCGCGCGCGCGCGCGTGCGCGTGCGTAAGTCTATTCTGTGCTAGTGCATGTACATGTGTGACGAGTGTGATTTTTTTTTTCTTTTTACGGTGTGCATTCATGCTTTTTGCATTTTTGCATGTTATGAACTCTCTCTCTCTCTCTCTCTCTCTCTCTCTCTCTCTCTCTCTCTCTCTCTCTCTCTCTCTCTCTCTCTCTCTCTCTCTCTCTCTCTCTCTCTCTCTCTCTACCAGGTGACGCGTCTGCAAGAGAGGTGTTAACTTGTGAAGTTTATTTACAGCTTCAGAATTAAAGCCCAAATTCAAAAGGCGTTCAGAAGGATCCGGAAATTATTCCTACGTGGACTGATCGTACTTCACCGTAGTTCTTGGCCATTGTTAAACGTTCCATACGTGTTATGATGGCTATGCTACAGTATGATTGCTAAACTTCCTGGGACGTTCCATACAACATGACTGGCCATACTACAACATGATCCTGGAACTTTCTAGAACATTCCATCTGTTACTGGCTGTGCTGTATTGCATTTCTTGATTTCTTTTTTTATTTCATAAACTTTTAAATAATCTGCCGTTTGGCTGTTTTAGAGAGGGCTATTTGTGCGTCTGTTACAATTGAAGAATACAGGCCTTTGGGGATCTTTGAGCCGATTATGGGAAAATAGATGTGCAAATCTTATAGTGGTAGTACACACTTTAATTCTATTACTAGGTGGACCTTTCTCTGTCAAGATCCGGTTCACTGAGCGATCAGAAGTAGCCCTTGTCATGCAGCATATGTCCACTAAAGTGTCTTCAGAACGTCTTCATCGTCACTGTGAGTAAAGACCACAAACTGGAGTTCAACGTTTCTGCAAAGCAGCGGAAGACTTGGAGCTGTGCGTCCAGTGTTTCCACATTGACAGCGATCGAGCTTTGGGTTGAGGCTTTGACAGGTCCAGCTGGATACAAGACAGCTGTGAACATGTTGAAACTCCGAGTTCCATCTATGTCAGTGTGTGACTACGTCGTTGTGGTGCAGAACTTCGTCGATGGGTTGGACTGCTGTAGGACGTGTCTCCCACATTGTGAAGCATGGGTCAGTCTGTCAGTTCGATTAGAGTTCTGATCAAGACCCTTCTGGGAGGGGAGGGGTGGGGTGGGGGAAGGGAGGGTGCCACGTTGGTTTTCAGAGAGAAACTGACTCACTTACATGGTCTG
The DNA here is from genome assembly GCA_016801955.1 of Conus betulinus. Classification (NCBI taxonomy): domain Eukaryota; kingdom Metazoa; phylum Mollusca; class Gastropoda; order Neogastropoda; family Conidae; genus Conus; species Conus betulinus. Next base: position 157,811 of record JADBJO010001091.1, read on the forward strand.
GGCGGAAGTCTCTCGTTCGGTGTCTTACTGGGCGGGAGATACAGTAAAATCCGCTGTAATCAAAGTCACGTGTGATCCTGTTCATACAGTTTTCTAAGCAACAGACAGTAATGATTTAATCATGTCATATGAACATGGTGACATGTATTGTATTCTTCTTCTCAGCTCGGGAATGAAGACTGACAAACATAATATACTCTGGAAAAGAGACTTGAATCATAATAGAGCTATAATACTATTAAAAAAAAAAAACGCAACAAATTTTAAGAACAATTCTTAGTGAGTCCGCCCAAAAACAAGGACAAGCATGGTTCAAGACAAAGCACGATGCCTTTCGACCTCTCAGGTCTTCTTCAGGCAAGGTAAACTGCGTTCAGGTCAATGAAAACGAAGAACAAGCACTCACTTATCTTTTCAAGGTCGGGGCAAGATGAGCGTCGATTCAATTAAGGACGTAAGAATGATTATTGGTATTTGCAGGGCTGATTTTAAATTGAATAGTTGAAGCTATGTTGCCGTACACCATGCTTTTTTGTGTGTTGCAGCGATCTCAGTCTGAACCCTTCGGGACAGGCCGAGGAGGAATGGGGTGGGGGTGTAACGAAAAGTTTTAATTCCCCGAATGGTTTAACTCCCAGGGAGTTAAACTGTTCATATGTAAATTTCAACTCCCGGGAGTTAAACTAGAATGACTCCCCCCTGTGCCAAAAAATACTCCACTCAGTAAAACTTCAAAATGTTCTAAATCTTTTTTTGTACAAAGTCTCAACAAATTCTTGAAAACATTAAGGGGGGAGTCACTTTGTACATGTATCAGACTTAATTAACTCCCACCCTGTAACGGAATGACCCCCCTGGGAGTTAGTCTGTACTACATAATCCAGGAGTGTAAAAGTTTAACTCCCTTCGATTTAAACAAAGTTTTATTCCCCTGTCCATTGATTTCTTGAACCGAGAAGATGTTTAATTGAAATCCAAATTCCTCTATATGAATGTATGTCATATGTGAGAAAATGGGTAATGTGGCTAAATTATTGTTTATTTGCTGTGAATGTGTGTGACCACAAATTAATTTCTCAAATTGAGATAATAAAGTTTACTTGACTTGACTTGACTTGACTTGACTTGACTTTCTGTAAGAGAATGGAGAAGGGGGATTTAATGTCCATGATCATCATCGTCATAGGGAAAGGAAATGTCCGTGTGCATATTCATGTGCTCATCTACGCATGTCCTTGACATTTTACTGTGCCTTTTTGTATATAATCTGTATGTAAAGTCTGTATATACATGAATTAATGGTTTGATGCTTTGGTAGAAATACTGTACCTTCAGTCTTTGGCGTTCCCTCTCTCTCTCTCTCTCTCTCTCTCTCTCTCTCTCTCTCTCTCTCTCTCATGGAATCTATGCGACTATCAATCAGTCACCCATAAGTGTAGGCCATTACGCTCAAATTTTGTAGAAATGGAAAATTTTCAATTTTTCATTGTGTCATGCCGCCAAATTAGGCAGTGGGGGGGGGGGGGGGGGGGGGGGGGGGGGGGGGTGAGAGGGTAAGGAGGGTGGGGAGAGATGACGAGTAGTCGCGACGTGACGTAAAATTGTTTGTATTGACTCGCTACATCTGGGAGAGAGAGAAGGAGAAAAAAGTTTGGCATAGATAGAAATTTGTGTGTGAGACACAGGGGATAGAGAAAGGGGGTGCTTGGGACCCAATCTGATGAAGTTGTCAAGTGACTCGTCACAGGTGTGGGGATGTGCGTGTGCTGTGCTAAACTAAAAACGAAAGTCGGCCGGCCAATCAGAAAAACACACATATTTTTCGATAAAATTCAGGACACGTGACTAATTCACAGAAACGAATAATATCGAAGGAAACAATTCTACCTGGCAAGTGTTGATCTGGCAAGTTAGTGCAGGATTACACACACACACACACACACACACACACACACACACACACACACACACACACACACACATTTCGAAAAAAAAAAAAAAAAAAAAAAAAATATATATATATATATATATATATATATATAATATATAAAAGATGCATGGGTGGTAGCGAGGTGCGGGGAGTGGTGGTGGGTGGTGGTGGGTGAGTCATTCTGGTGGTATGTCAGAATAACTCCCCCTGGAGTCAAACTGAAAATACAGAGGGGAGTTAGTTTTTTGTATTCTAGTTTAACACCCACGGAGTTAAAATTTACAAATGAACAGTTTAACTCCCTGGGAGTTAAACCATTCGGGGAGTTAAAACGTTTCGTTACAGTGGTATATGGGATAGTCATCACCTTGCCATGTGTCTTCAGGTTCGTCGGGAGTCTTGGCACTCCGCTCCTGCAGCCTTCCTGTCTTCACATTCCTGTAGTGAGAACAGCGCCACCTGTCCCGCTCTGCTGTCAGAGGACTGCTGGACTCAAAGATGGGCCTGGACAGCCTGGGCTCTATATCCAGTCAACGGCGGCTGCACCGTTCGTCTGCCAAGGTTCGATTTGTCCCTCCATAGAGCTTTTGCTCATAAAAGTGTATGTGATGGTGTGGAGGGGTAAGAGGTGTGCAGGTGAAGACAGGCAGATGGTGATAAGTGCAGGAACCAAGGGACAGCAGCCAGTCAAGAAGACGTAGTGGACAAAGCAGAGTTTTTCGCTTTCTACTTCCCTTCCATAACAAGCTCAAACCAGGAACATTGCCCTGGGAACTCTCTCTCTCGCACTCAGCGCACTGAGCACTCTGCATTCTGTCTGCTTCCCACGCCAGTCGCTCACACCAGGGAACACTCCATACCATCACATTTGGCGCTGCGAGTGCCGCCAGCTGGCTTTGAAGCGAGCCAACAGTAGCAGTGCCAAACGTGTGTGGAGGATGTCGCTGTCGGCACTGCAGTCTGCATCCAGCTTTGGGCTTCCTTCCTGGCCTCTTCAAAGGTGAAAGTGGGATGATTCCGTATGAAATACCGGACATCCTTGCATAGTGCAGCTGCTCGTAAGCCACGTGTGAAGGTGTCTCAGAGTTTGGCCGCTGGCAGCAGCCCATCCCCAGCCTGGTTGACTTTCCTCCAGAGGTACTGGAGATGGGAGCCATAATACAGAAGGTTTCATCCTGGCCCTGCTGCCTGGTGAAGAATGCTGTGGCCAGGGTGACGACATCACGCTGCTCTCCCTAGTTCTCCTCCAAGATGGTCAAGATCTCACCTCTGTCGTTGGCAGCCTGATCACCTCCTGACGAGCTCGGCCATCTAGGGCGGCGATCAGCCAGAAGGTTGCTGTCCTATCATCCAGGGGTTTGCAGGTGTAGGGCAAGCCTGGCCTCCCGGATGAAGTCGTCCACTTCCCTGCCGCTCTCGATTCCCGTGAATTTGGGAAGCTGATGCAGAGGGTGCAGAGGTAGGGGCAGTTGGCTGGCCATGGTGTCCGGTCTTCTTGGGCTGTGTCTCCTTCCTTGGTCCCTTCTGTCTTCAATCCTGCTCACAGCACCAAGTGTGATGGTGTGGAGGGTTAAGGGGTGTGCAGATGGTGATAAATGCAGGAACCAAGGGACAGCAGCCAGTCAAGAAGACGCAGTGGACGAAGCGGAGTTTTTTTTTTCTTTCTTTTATTTCCTTTCCATGACAAGGAACTCAAACCAGGAACACTGCCCTGGGAACTCTCTCTCGCACTCAGCGCACTGAGCACGCTCTCTGCATCCTCTCTACCTACCTCTCACGCCAGTCGCTCACACCACTGAACACTACTTGCTCTCATTGATTGCATTGAGGGTGAGATTAACGTCCTATCGGCCTGAGGCCCTTAAGGACAAGGTTCCTGCAGACATAGGTCTGCATATTTGTGGCAGCTGCTGTCGCCTGGCAGTAGTGGCTAGGTTTCAGTGGGGATCGTCGCATTTGTCTCTCTGAGCTCGTGTTCCTCTTGAACATTGGCTCAATTCATCTTTTTGAATGTTGGTTCAAGTTTGGTCGAAATGGTCTTGAACGTTGATTCAATTTCAGTTTCTCGGTCGACCGACGATGGGCGTCGGTGTGTGTTGCCTGCTGTCCCCCAAACATCATCAGGCTGTCTTCAGGACCACCGGGCGGCCTTCTTCATGCTCGGGTGGCGATGGTCCTGTGCCGCATGAGGCTGCCTCAAGGAGGGAACAGGACGAAAGTCGCTGGAGCACTGCACGAGTCCCTAAAACTTGGCGGGTACTCGCTGACTGCGGCCGAGAGGGCAATTTCTCAGCCCAACAACATAAGGAGTGGCCCCATGTCTGTCACCCCACAGAACAGCACGGTATTCCAGGCCGCGGTAGTAGTCACAGTCAGGCAGCGCTCCTTCGCCAATCGCCCCACATCTCCAGGAGCCGTCCCCCGGCGACACAGGCTAGACCCGCAGTCACCCACATGGCTGGAAGGTTGTCTGCGCCGCCCGACACTGATCTCTCACATCAGTGTCCCTCAAAGAAGAGCTGCCACCTCGCCCCTGGCGTCCACTGCTATGCTATACTCGCAGTGAACCTGCTTGCTCTCAGACAGCGCCTCTAAATACTTGCTCTCACACAGCGTATTGCATTGAGGGTGAGATTAACGTCTTGTCGGCCTGAGGCCCTTAAGGACAAGGTTCCTGCAGACATAGGTCTGCATATTTGTGGCAACTGCTGTTGCCTGAGGGCAACTTTTCAGCCCAACCCCCTAAGGAGTGCCCCCATGTCTGTCACCCCACAAAACAGCACGGTATTCCAGGCCACGGTAGTCACAGTCAGGCAGCGCTCCTTCGCCGATCGCCCCACATCTCCAGGAGCCGTCCCCCGGCGACACAGCTGGAGAGTTGTCTGCGCCGCCCGACACTGATCTCTCACATCAGTGTCCCTCAAAGGAGAGCTGCCTCCTCTCCCCCTGACGTCCACTGCTATGCCACACTCGCAGTGCGCCTCTAATTATAAATATTATAGGCGTGACCGGACCGCAAAGCCAGCAACACGGCGCCGCAGACAAAACGGGCCTTGTGAGGCTGGAACCGACAGAAATTTGTGCTGTCTGTCCCAGCTTCCGTGTTGTCTGGCTTGCCGTCCATTCAAATTATTCACACATATTTACTATCAATGAAATCCTCAGAACCCAAGGAAATAAAATGCAGTAAGTCACATTTGACAATTTTGTTCCTGTACTAAATCATTGCTGATTAATGTCCCAGAGTGACCCACTTTTAACGTGTTTGCGATGAGAAATACCAAACAGCGTGAAGTAATTTTGTAATGAACGAATAGCTGGCACTTCACTCGTTTCATACATATAAATTTCATATCCACGACATTGTCTGAGCGGAGAACTTTGGTTTTGAAATTTGAGATAAAACACAACTGACTTTCGTCACCACATGGCCGTTGACTTACACCATCCTCGCCCGCACACTCATGTACAAACATACACGTCATACGCACACACACAAGCAGCGTTGCCCTTCGTTCCTCAAAGACACAAGCGCATCTTGAAAAGAACTAAAGTGTCAACATTTCTGTGAAATGTAACCCTAGCAGCATGTGGCAATACATGTGAATAATAAATAGAAGTACAGTCACACATATAAATGCTCCCAACCCCCGCCTCATCTGCACATGTCTAAACACACAATTAAACCCAAGCAATTTACTGCAGCTGTAGTGAGAGATAAGCAAGCAAAATGTTGTGGGAGAAATCGATAACATCACAGAGGAACAAAAAGAGTAAGTGTGAAAATGTTAAGGTAAATAACATGCAAAGGACAATACAAGAATCAATACAGGAACAGACAGATATTACACAACCTAATGAAAAAAGAAATGAATGAATAAAACTTTGAATGAACTATAAAACCGAGGCTACGTGTGTGTAACATCTCGCACACTTGTAAAGTCCCATCCCCAACTTTGGGAAGAGAAATCCAATTTGGCCATAGGGATGGATCACACATATACATACAGCACGCATCCTCCGTGAAGGATCGAACATAGACCTAAATCCTTCGAGTTCCATGGGGAACACAGGACTGCGGCAGCGCTCCTCCAGCGAGTCGGTTCTGGGCTGACCTTTTCAAAACTGGGTCCGTGGCATTCCGACTTTCTTCTCTTCGGAATCCATGGCACCAGCGCTGTCGAGGTCGTTCCTCCGTCCTTCCTTTCCCCGATGGGTTCCATTTAAGTGTCTGTTTTATGATGTTGGTGGAGACTTTCTTAGTATGTGACCAATGCAGCCCTGTTTCCTTTACTTTAAGCATTAACAGAGACGCAAACATCCGCTGTGTTGGTCAGAAAATTAGAACAGCACTATCAGAGATGCATCTGTCAAGTGAATGAAGCTCCACTGCGTGGATCCATTCTTCCCACAGCAAGCTCATGGCAAACTGAACTCTAGGTAGGAGCCGGTCATGGGCCGAAAAAGCCCACAATGATGAGAATCGTACTCACGACTTCCAGTCGGAGATCCGCGACGCTAACCACTGTGCCACGGTGGCTGGTCCCAGCATATATCTGAATGTGTATATTGCATGTGGAGAAACAGAGGAGGAGACAACTTTCAGTGACAATAAATAATCAGAGCACAATTCAGTTGTGCCTGTCTATATACACCCTGAACACACACTATGTATGACATGTTACCTATACATAACCCCCTACATCCCTGTGTGTGCCTCTTTCTTTGCGTGTGTATGTGTGTGTGTGCGTGCGTGCGTGCGTGCGTGCGTGCATGCGTGCGTGCGTGCGTGTGTGTGTGTGTGTGTGTGTGTGTGTGTGTGTGTGTGTGTGTGTGTGTGTGTGTGTGAGTGAACTGCAATTGGTGGCTTTCTAGATAACGATGGAGAGAGATAAGAGGTCGCGGATAATGTGTGTCAGCAGTTCCTGTCACTCAGCCAGAGCCGTGTGGAATGAACGGGCTCAGAAGCGGAAATACCAGCTAAGAGACATGACGTGTCGACATGTCCTGTGCCGTGCTCCCTTACCCTGTGACTACAACATTTTCCTCAGTCGTCTCCCCTTTGTCAGCATCCTGTGACGTCACTTCCTCTTCCGTTTTCAAGCTGATCCAGACTTGTCGTAAAGAGTCTGAACCTGCGAACCTGTGAAAATACATTAACTACGAATAGTTCACTAAATTCATTCAAAATGAAGGTAGACAAATCAAGTGCGCCGACCATCAGAGAGGACACCATTGAGACGAAAGCGAGCGGTCAAAAGGGCCAGACATGATTTCTTTAAGTCTCTCCGAAGTCAGGAAGTTGGTCGTGCTGATTTGGCCAACTCTCCAGACAATTAGGAAAACGACCAGATTGACCACACTGCATGAAATCTTTCACCACCTCATCACTCAACTCATGATACTCATGATGAAGTTGGTCGTGCTGATTTGGCCAACTCTCCAGACAATTAGGAAAAACGATCAGATTGACCACACTGCACGAAATCTTTCACCACCTCATCACTCAACTCATGATACCCCCCCCCCCCCCCCCCCCCCCCCCCCCCCCCCCCCCCCGACCACACATCTGCAAATAAGAAGCCGGCAACAATCCGACCCTGACTCTTGCGATGTTTCCTCCCACAGTAACCTGTATGGTCAGACAGCCTTTATGCCCCCGCCTACACCCACAGTGGAATGGACTACCAAAGGAGTAGGTCTAATTCTGTGCTCTTTCTCTGAAGCAGTTCACATCTCTCCACTACAAAGACTTCCACTGACCAGATAGGTTCTCTCCGACTGACCGGTAAAGTGGATGACAGCTGTGGCTGAAGGTGAAGAAGTCTATTTGAAATACTAACAGCGGCAACAACAACAACAACACAACAACAACAACAACAACAACAACGACAACGACAACAACAGCAACGACAACAAAAAAACAACAGCAGCATGACCCGCAACGTCACTAAGAAGCACAGCATCAACTTTCAACCACAGAACGATAACAACATCGCCCATAACAACAGCATTAACAACAACGACAATGATATCAGCAACAATAAAGCTGTCCTATTGCACCACACAGCTCACTTCAGTTATCAGATGTGTGCAGCGACTTTTCCGCCTGCAAAGACAAAAGAAGAAGAAGAAGAATGAATATATCACCTGGAAATAAAACAATAAATGGAACGGAAGTGGTACGCTTTTTTTCATCCCTTTACAAAGTACCAAAGAGCTCTTGTTTCACACAAACAAGCACACTAATCTTCATCGACTAGAAATATATCTTACTTCATTCTATTATTGCTAAGAAAGAGAAGAGCAGGAGGAATGGGGTTTGGGTGGTGCTGGAATGGAAGAGGAGGAGGAAGGGGGTGGGGGGGGGGGGGGGGGGGGGGGGGGGAGGGGTGGACAAGAACAGACGAAAAAAACAATTCACTTTAATGAGACTTCGAACAGCAATGCCAGAGATCTGGCGAATAAAACAACTAGAAACATTGCAAAATAAAAATCAAAGTACTCCGGCTTTCAATGACACAAACACACAAACCTGTGTTTCCTTTGCAGACGCAGTGTAAGCCATCCACCCGTAGCCGGACAAGAACGGTGTCCAGGGCCTGCCTGGGTGCCACGAAGCTTGGAAGTCTCTGGAGTCGCAGTCGGTCACTTCTCCTGTTGCTTCTCTATGAAAGAGTGGGCACCTCTGAAGGATGGCCGCAGAGGCAGGTTGCTGAGGCCACCAGGTGAAATGTGTTGACACAGTTGTGGCTTGTGCAGGGTCTCCAGAAATTTTTTGGCTCGATGGGCATTATTGTAATGTTTACAAACATTGCACTGTGTAGACATACCGAAAACTAAGGTGTTGAATGGAATGCTGAAATGCGTGATAGAAAGGAAGAAATGGCCAGGAAAACGGAAATTACTGGTTTGAATGAAAAATGCTAAGAAAACACGATGAAGAAAAAAGATGATGATGATAATGATGACAGAGATGATGATGATGATATGATGATGATGATGATGATGATGATGATGATGATGATGATGATGAAGAAGAAGAAGAAGAAGAAGAAGAAGAAGAAGAAGATGATGATGATAATGATGATGATGATGATGATGATGAAGAAGAAGAAGAAAGAAGAAGAATGATGATGATGATGATGATGATGATGATGAAGAAGATAATGATGATGATAATCATGATGAAGATGAAGATGATGATGATGATGCCTCCTTCGGTCAAGGTTGACCAGGATGGACCGTAGTCATCCCATACGTGGCTACTGGGTTAGAGCAGTGTCGCTTGGTGAATGTGAAACGAAACACAAAACTTGCTACACAGTGCCTGTCCTCCTCTCTCTCTCTCTCTCTCTCTCTCTCTCTCTCTCTCTCTCTGTGCCACTTTAATGCCATTACTCCCAAGCTTCTCATTCCGACCCGCCGTTCACAGCCACACCGGCAGTCTACAGAGTACAATCAATCAGTGTCAAGTCGTCAAGAGGCAACTCGCCGGAAGGGGCACTGCACTGCTGCCGCATCATTTCAGTGGGTGTTCGGTGACGCCTATTTTGATCCACCGTACGTAGGGCATCACCTGTCTAAGCCTCTTCTGCCGACGGTAAGTGCATAGTCACGGGGCCAGCGTGAGAGAACGTCCCGTTGCACAGGACATCATCGCGTCCGTCCAGCGTCAGTCCCCATGACACCGGTGACCTTGACACGAACTCATTAAGGGCCCAAAGGTGGAAATTAAAGACATCGAAACTGAGGTCACC
>JADBJO010001091.1:175000-187500 GCA_016801955.1 Conus betulinus
AATATCATCAATACTTCTTCCAGCACGAAATTGTCTGTTTACCGAAAAACACAAAATCAGTCATTGTTTCTATTTCTACGAAGTCAGGGGAGATGAACAGAATAATACAAACACCATTGAAACCTGTTTTTGCACGAATTTGGTGAACATTAGCTGAAAGACACAACAGCAACCGACACGTGTCCTTGCACCAAAAAACACCAGAATAACACAAAACTATTGATTTTTCTTCCTGAAGGACGTTTGTTGAGATTACCAGGATGACACAAACACTATTGACATTTCTGTCTGTAAGAACTTTTCCAAAAGTTAGCTGAGTAATGCCACGAACTACACTGCATTTTGTGTTTTTACCTGGGCGAAGTCGGTTTATGATTAGCAAACTAACAAACCAACTGAAGTTGGTAGAGATTCTGTAGGTTTTATCGTTTGATCAGATTAGCACACTGACACAAAACCTATTGACACTTCTTGCACAAAGTTGTTTGAGATTTAATTTGCGGGATGACATAAACACTATCACAAGTGACACAAACAAAAAAATATCTGTTTATGTTGCTTCCTGTGCGAAGCTGACAGTTGCAGATAAAAAAAAAAAAACAAGTAGTGAAAACTAGGAACAAAAGAATGCGGCTTTGTTGAAAAGCAAAGACGCTATCATACAAAACAGCGAAACACCGCACGATTCGGTGCTGTGCACCAGAATGCAATGTAGCACAAAACAGAGCAAGAAATTATTAGGACAGTTGATTCAACACCATGCTGTACCACGCAATGCAATAAGACAGCACTACACGGCACAATGCAATACAATAAAATCCAATACAAAACATGCACTACCTCCTCAGTGTCTGCAATACTTACACTGCCACACAATGCACCACAATACAGGGACTTACAACACAATAAAGTGCAATGCAACGCAATGCAGAACAATATCTCTATTGAATACCATACAGTGCAAAACTGAGTATACTTTTCACTCCACTACGCACTTGTAACTATTACACGCCTTTTCTCTGTGAAGGCTTTTCTGTGCGTTACGGACATCACATTCATGGCGTTTTGCGAGAAATGGTGACGCACGCACGCAGTGGAAAACCCAGGCCAAAAAGTACTCCTACTCAGCTCGAAGAGAGAGAGAGAGAGAGAGAGAAGAAAAGCTCAGGTGTGGAGAGCTGAGGGCGTTGTTGCAAGCGGAGAATCAGTCGCAGAACAGTCACTTCAGAGGGCAAGCAAAGCGGAGCGGATAGCGAGTGGTTCCACTTTGTTGGTTTTCCCCTTTTCTTCTTCTGCTTCGTAAGGCGGTGACAGGTGGGTCTTGTGTTTGTTTGTTTGTTTCATTGTTTGCGGATATCTGGATTTCTGGCGGTTTTGTTTGTTTTTCATTCTTTTTTGGCCTGCTTGCCTAGTTCCGACACTTTTTTTTCTGTCACATGTATATCCTGGTCCCTCAATCTCCCCCCCCCCCCCCCCCCCCCCCCCCCCCCCCCCCCCCCCCCCCCCTCCAATGTTTTGTTTTAATCGGATTTGTTTAGTTTTGGTTTTCTTGCATATATTTTTTTTTCTTGTTTTGTCTTCATTTCCGCCAGATGTATATTGGAAATATTGTAGTCTGGTTCACGTTTTGCAGTAATTGTGGTGGTGGTGATGGTGGCAGGGGTGGTGGTGATGGAGGTTGTTATTACTGTTTTTGTTGTCGAGCAGTAAGGAGTATATTCCTCCATTGGTGCAAGCTTTTCCCTTGGAGTTTGTTGTTTACAATTTAGGCAGCATTCTGTTTTTTTGTTTTTTTTTTTTTTTTAACTGAATCTTCATATAACCTTTGTTGATGCTTTATGGCTTCACTATCTATCTCAGTATATTATTGTCCCTCTGCAGCATGTGAACTGTGATGTATTTCAAATCGGACACACACACACACACACACACACACACACACACACACACACACACACACACGCACACGCACACTCACACATACCACACACACACACACATTCACATGCGCGTGAGCGCACACACACACACACACACACACACACACACACACACACACACACACACACATATATATATATATATATATATGTATATATATATATATATATATATATATATATATAGATAGATAGATATATAGATATATATATATATATATATATATATATATATACACACACACACACACACACACACACACACACACACACACACACACACACGCGCACACACACACACACACACACACACACACACACACACACACACACACACACACACACACACACACACACACACTCACACACACACACACACACACGCGCACACACACACACACACACACACACACACACACACACACATACATACACACACGCGTGCGCGCGTGCTCGCACGCACGCGCTTGCACACACACACACACACACACACACACACACACACACACACACACACACACACACACCCCCGCGCGCGCGCGCTTGCACCCCCCCCCCCCCTCCCCCCACACACACACATGCATAACAGGTTAGCGTCGAGGACTCCCGGCTGGGAGGTCGTGGGTTCGAATCCCATCAGAGTCATGTTGGTTTTTCAGCCCCGACCGGCTCCTACCAGAGTTGAGTTTGCTGCGGACTCAGTTGGAAAGACTGGGACCACACAGTCGAGTTTCATCCACTTAATGGATGCATTTCTGAGAGTGTTGCTCAAATTTCCTGACCGAACACTGCAGGTGCCTGTATCTCTCGGGGCTGGTTGACGCCGGGATATATTATGAAAGGAAGCGTAGAGTACAGCCCTGTCATGTAGTCTCAGACCGAAATGGAAATCCGTAGCATCATCTTAATCATCCTCATTCTCATTGATCAGCATTAAAAAAAAAATGTCTCAAATTCTGTGGCCCTTCATGCCCTGCTCTCATGGTGACCTCAATTTCGATGTCCTCTCCACGTCTGTGGCCTTGGTTTGGTTCCGTCGGGGTTACCAGTATCGGCGAGTCCATGGGGCTGTTGTTGGACGGACGTGGTGGCGCCCTCCGGAGGGAGAGCTCACTCACGCCGGCTCCGCGACTAAGCAATTATTGTCGTCAGTAGGGGGCTTAGCAGGTGGTGTCCTGCGTATGTTAGATCAGAACAGGCGCCACTGAACACCGCCGAAGTGACTCGACAGCAGTGCAGTGTCTCTCCTCCGGTGGGTTGCCTCTTGACGACTTGACATTGACTGCTCCCTGTGGATTGCCGGTGCCGGGGCTGCGGCGGGGGCCGACCCGTGCTGTGGCTGTGGACGGGGTGTCGGAATGAGCGGCGTGGGTGCACTGCCTCTGAGGCGGCTCAGAGGTTGGGACAGCAAAAACAAACAAACAAACAAACAAACAAACAAACAACAACAACAAATGTTTGACATCTTCTGGTTTAACGTTTGGCTGGTCAGCGCAGTGAGGTACCAATGTTGTGGTTCATCTTTCAACTAAAACATAGTATTGGTTCCTGTTCTTCCGTCTGCAATCTGCCGCCGAACCTTGACGACAAATAATATACATAAACTCTCCACTCTGAATATATCACACATCAAGAAACCCTTGAAAACCGATGATTTTCTTCTGAACTTACTTTTTTTTTTTTTTAAAGAATAGCAATCTTCAGCAATCAAGATTATTTTTACAATAAACTCGGAAGTTCCAGTGCTTTCATTTTCAGTCTGTAATGTTGAGTTTCTGTTGTCTCTTTAAGTACTGCCAGTTATACATGGTCATTTGTCTGGAATCAAATGAACAGGAATGCGTATAGAGGAAACTGGTAAAACATAAGAAAATAGCAGTTTGTGGAAGCGTGCTAATTCAATTCACGAGTAAACCCACTGCTAAGAAAAAAGCAGTTTGTTGAAGGATGCTGATTCAATTCATGAGTAAATCAAACGAAATTCAACGTATAGTGTGGGAACAGAATGAAAAAGCCTACAACAAAAGAACTCTTCACTCAGTTTCAGCTCTCTGAATAAAAAAGCCATTCTGGAAACATTTCTTTTCGATTGCATATTCCCTTTGTAGATCAACGACAATTGACTGAACGTTGTAATGTGATACAATGCAATGAATTGCAAAGAGAAAGTCAGTCACCGCACATTAACCCTTTGACAGTTGATCTGTACTGAATAAAATTATACACATATATGTACTTTTATGTTTATATATATATATATATATATATATATATGTGTGTGTGTGTGTGTGTGTGTGTGTGTGTGTGTGTGTGTGTGTGTGTGTGTGTATTTGGAGGAAGGTAGATATATTCTGTATATGATTTAAAGGTGTAGCTGAGTAAAGATAGTCCCCACGTGAACCAAGACTAGAAGTGATGCACAGTAACTCAATCTGTCTGCCCGATCTTATAACAAGGACGCAAAGTCGTTCATTCATGAGAACATTGGTGGTAGCAGCCAAGTAGTTAAGCTCCGTGCACATCATGTATTGTGAAGGAGTGATTTCTTATATTAATGTTAATCTTGGTTTCCAACGTCGGAGTCACTCCTAAATTAACATGTACCTGTCCAAATCAATGCTCATACACACATGTGCAGTATATGTAAATATTGTTCGTAGTGTAATGGAGTAGTTGTGATAGCAGCGGCAACAGCAAAAGGAACCAGTAGCAGCAGCAGAAGTAGTAGCAACAGGGGATAGTAGTAGTAGCAGTAGCAGCAGCAGCAATTGCAATACTAACAGCAGTGGAGCAGCAGCAATTGCAATACTAACAGCAGTGGAGCAATATGGGCGACAGAGTAACTGTAGGAGCAGTGGTGATAGTAACAGAAGAAGCGCCAACTAAATTAAAGTGGCTGGCATCAACAGTTCACCAAATATTGACTCTCTGCAGCTCTACTCCCTACGGTTCCACTTCCAGCACAGACTATGGCCGCTGTCAGTGGCTTCCCTCCTCTTCCTTCTCCCAGCACTGAACCTACTCTGTGCACTGATGTCATTGGTCTTCTTTGACCGCTCTTAAGAATGGTTTCAAAGAATTACCAATGAAAGTACTTTTAATTCCATGGTGCGTTCAAGACTGGCCAAGTTTTCTCTACAACACTGTCACACCGAACACACGGACGAATAGTAAACCGGTATCTGTAACTTCAGTTTCATTGACTTGAACGTATTTCTAGCGTGTAATACCAGCCTCAAACGACATACATACCGTTTCACGGAATTTAATGTGCATAATACATATAACACGACGAACGTTTGTAGCAAAAGATTACCTTCTATATGTCGTATAGGCTTCTCAGCTCCCGCTGAGTTTAGACATTCGATTCTCAAATATCACAACGGAAAAGACGGTTGATTAGGGGTAGGATTAATATAGAAGACCTGTGCTAGAGTTGCACATGAAATAGATCATATGAAGCACATTTTTCGCGGTGTAACATGTCACGTTCACGTCCTGGGTACCACGAATGCCGGTCACAGCACGCAGTTAGCAGATTTTTGACAGAGGAAAAAAAGTTCTTATGTTGGTAGCCTACACAGAGATAAGGAATGGTCGCTGCTGTACTATCGTCGTATGCGAAACTTAAGCAAGCAGCCCCAAACCAGGGTTTTCCAAGTCTGTCCGTGGGGCGTCAACATTAGATCGTGAGGATGGATGAGACCGGAAGTAATAGCAACAACAAAATAGACACGCACACCCTCGCTCAGGAACACACCTGCATCATCTTTATCCCCCTGCCCCCTTCCTCCCATACCTCCCCCCCTCCCACCGGAAATGAATGCAGTCTTCGAAAATAATCCCTAGTCTCATTTCTACACCCGTCCACCATGGTCCTTCATCAAGTGGTATCGTTAGGTTACCTCATGGTAATCGTATTACCATAGCAATGGTATTGTTCAGTGAAGGGAAGGACGAATGATGCGATGTAACAAGTTGAAATGGTTGCAGAGGTGGGTCATGAAGGGACATAAATGTAGAGCAAAATACAGTAAGATATGCAAATGTTTATGATATGTAAGACTTATTCTGTAAGCCTTACAAATGTTACTTGGAACCGTTTGGTTAAGATTGGAAGCGTTTGGCGTAAGCAGTTACTACACAGAATGAAAGATTTCCAAACAGTTACATATATGTCTTATCATGTCAAATGTAGCAGACAATATGTGGTCAACAAGAGCAACTCGTTTTTAGTCCATAGCCCTTGGCAGCAGACATTCTGGAGACGATGGTTACTTTTGTCTCTCAGGCTTAGCTAACATTATGGTTGATTGAACGATGAAGTTCACGTATCTAGATTAAATTCGGTCACTTATTTTCCCACTCGTTCTTCACCTTATTTTCGAGCTCTTTCGGCCAATTAAACAGAGGAATGACATGAATCGTTCTTTTGTGACCGAAAATGAGAACATGTTTCGTGGCTGATGTTCCCTCAGCCCATTTGCTAGTGCGAACGCTGTGAAGGGAACTTGTACACATCCTTCTTGACATGGTTTAGACAAGAGTGAAAGGCAGAGATGCAATCACAAGTGCTGGAAATCTATTCGGATTGAAGAAGTGAGAGAAGTAAAATATTTACACGGAAAGAGGATGGAAAGTCTAAGACTGTTGGGCTCGGCGTTCGGGAAACGGCGTGCTTAAGTTTAGTTTACGATCAGTTTAATTGTGAAACTTCCGGAGAGTACCCATGTGTTTATACAGACCAATCCTTTCTCCCAAATCACGGGCTCTTCAGACTGTCAGGACACCTTGAATGTCTGGGAAACTGGGGGCTTTTATTTTCCCAATCAGCGGAAGCAGGGAGTACATGCCAGCGGGGGAAAAACACAGAGAACTTTTGAATGAGTAAAGACAGTGCTTTCAGAATGGTCGCTAGCTGTAGAGCTCTGGGAAATTGAGCGTTGCACTCCACCAAAGAATGTTTTTGAAAAATCATAAAGTCTGAACAAGAAGTAACACCTTGGGCTTTAATGGGCTACGTAATTAAAGTACGTTCCACCTCATATCCCCATGACGTCAGATGGTAAAGGCACAGTGACAGACTCGTTGGGGGCGGCGGATTACGCGTTTGCCTTTCCAGGTTTTGATAGTGGAACGTTTCACTCTCGGTTCGCTGCCGGTCATTGAAGTATCTGACTTCCGGTATTGTTGATGTCTGAAAATAATATGAATGAGGCAAGATTCCTACGAACCGTGGACACTCAACCGAGAATGGTTTGCAGCTAAGTGGTTGCGATCTGTATAGAAAGAACGGTAAGTTTACTGAAGAAAGGTATTTCTTTCTTTCATTTCTTCTTTTTTTTTCCTCTTCCTCTTCCCGTTCTTTCGTGCCTTCTTTCCCTTTTTTTTTCTACTCTGTGTTTTTTTTTCCATTCATTCCTTGGTTCATTCCTTTCTTCTTTCCTTGCTTCCTTCCTTCCTTCCCTCTTTTCTTCCTTCATTTTCCCTTTGCTTCCATTTTTCGTTCTTTTTTCATCTTTTTTCTTTCCTTATTTCCTTCTTTTTTCTGTTTCCTTTTCCTTCATTCTTTTGTTCCTTCTTTCCTTCCTTATTCTTTTTTTTTTCTTCTTTGTGAGTTTCTCTTCTTTTAATTCTTCCCTTACTGTTTCCCTCGGTCGTCTGATTACAATAGCTGGAGTTCGTGGTTTTTTTTAAAAGTCTCTTTTGAAAAAAAAAGTTAACCTGTAAGTTTTACACTCTTGCCAGATTTGTGTAGTAACGTTATAACCGTTGTCAGCGATTCAGCTGTGAAGGACTCTGGTTCACAGGAAAGTGGGGAACTGGGGATGCAGGGAGGGAGGGGAAAGGAGATGGGCTGACGTCTTTTCATGCAGACAATGTCTCATTCGGCAGGGTGTTGAAAAAGTAGTTGGCATCCCAAGAGTTTTTCGCCCCTCGCCTGCTGTCTCTGACGTTGAGATCTGGTTTGGAGATTACAGAGAGACTAGGTAATGGGAGACCAGCGGAAGAAACCTCAAAGAACCCCCTACCCCGCTCCCACTTCTCCCTTCCGCACCTCACTTACTCTCTCACTTCACCACCCCCCCCCCCCCCCCCCCCCCCCCACCTCCCCTGCCCACCAATCCATTCATTTCCCTCTATAAACGTCTTTTCTCCAGAGCTCCAAACTATCTATACTAGGGAACAGCACATTTCCGCCGTTTTTTTTTCACAATTCTGCTTTACTTCTTTTCTTTTTTTTTTGCCGAGGAAAATATTGTGGTGGCCAAGTACTTTAGGAGACATAAACGCATACATTATCACCCCCTTTAGTTCTAGAATGAAACTTTTCTTGCTAAGGATATAATGAATACTCTCTCTCTCTCTCTCTCTCTCTCTCTCTCTCTCTCTCTCTCTCTCGCTCTCTCTCTCTCTCTCTCTCTCTCTCTCTCTCTCTCTCTCTCTCTCTCTCTCTCTCTCTCTCTCTCTCTCTCTCTCAACTGACGAGGCGGCGATCTTTTGAAATGTGAACACTCAGCTGAAAATATGTTGTCGCTCCGTAGATGCACTGAGTGAAGGATGGATGGATCAAACTGTTTGACACTTCACTTTATGATTTCCTCCTTTCGTCCTCCCATTCTTTTTTCTTTCCTTCCTTCATCTCTCCTTTCTGTATTTGATTTCTTGTCTTTTCTTTCTTCTTTCCTCCCTGACTTCTTTCTTTCTTCTCTCTTTTTTTTTTTTTTAATTTTCTGCCTTCCTGTCTTCTTTTTCTTCCTTTCCACGCTTCCACTATTCCCTCTTTCCATCCTTAACCTTCTTTCCTTCCCTCCCTTCTTTTCTTTCTTCCATGTGTATTCCTGCGTATTCTTGCTTTTTTTCCTTGTTTGTTTTCGTTCCTCCTGTCGTTTTTTTTTTTTTTTTTTCGTTTTCCTTTTTTCAGGTTGATTTTTTCTTACAGTAGGTTCTTTATTATGGTTATTGTTTTAGCTTTTCTCAGTTTTTACAATATGCATGTTGTTTTTCAAATTAGTTTTTTTTTAAGAAAGGTGCCAGGTGTGTGTAATAACATTTGCAGACAATCCACCTGTCTGGAGCAATAGAGATACATTAGAAAAAGGATGGGGTATGTACGGGGAGAAGGAGAGGGCGGGAAGGAGACTGCTCGGTGTCTTGATCTCATAGACAGCCTCATCAAGCGAGGTGCTGAAAAAGCAGTCAGCATCGCTCAGACCTTGACGGCACGTGGGTAGTCTCTGACATAGAGATGTGGTGTGGAGATTACAGCGAGGCTTGGTAAGGGACCAACGGAAGAAGCATTAAAGAAACCGTAGCCAACTTCCAAACCCTCACGCCCCCCTTTCTCTCACTCTCAACCTCCCCTTCCTCTACCCTCCTCCCTGTTCCGTCCATCTGTCTCCCTCCCCAGCACACCAGACTATTCTGGGAGCGGCATGTTTCCGCCACTTTCTAAAGAGAACTCGACGTTACTTTTCTCGCTGATTTTTGTTTTTAAGAGGGAAAGGCAATGCCGAGGAAATGTATTTCGTCCTCCCCTTCCGTTGTGCACTGGGAACTTTATGAATATAAGCTACTCGTGCATCTCCCTCTGTGTGCGTGTGTGTGTGTGTGCCTGTGTGTGTGTGTGTGTGTGTGTGTGTGTGTGTGTGTGTGTGTGTGTGTGTGTGTCTCTCTCTCTCTCTCTCTCTCTCTCTCTCTCTCTCTCTCTCTCTCTCTCTCTGTGAAAGGGGTTTGGACCTTTTGAACCGTGGACAGTCATCTAGAATTATTTGGAGCTCAGCGGAGAGAGAGAGAGAGAGAGAGAGAGAGAGAGAGAGAGAGAGAGAGAGAGAGAGATGGGCAGACAGACGGAGACGAGACAGAGACAGAGTGAGAAGTCAGACGGACAAATTGTGTTGCTTTTTGACCAGCCGACCGCAAAGGACAACAACATCAGGGCTTTTACAAAGAACGGCAATTCAGCAAGCAAAGCGCTTTGCTTCCACCTGTTTTTCTATGTCTGTCCTTCCTTTTTCTCCTTTTTTCTCCTGCTTTCCTTCCCTCCATCGACCCCTTTCTTTTTTCTTTCCTTTTTTCTCCTCTCCTCAGACACCCTTTTTCTTGTTCTTCTTTCATTCTTTCCTTACTCTCACTTCTTTCTTTCTTTACTTCTCTGCTTCTTTCTTTCCTTCCTTTTTACCTTCCGCTTTTACCTGACTTCCATCCTCCCTGCCCTCCTTCTATCTTTGTTTTTTTCCTTCCTTTCTTTTTTTCTTGGTTCTTTTGTTTCCTTACATTAGGTTTGTTGTTATTGTAGATGTTCACCGTTTTGATCGCATGGTTGTCCTTTACTTTTGAAACTACCAACCGGCTTGCTGGCTACAGAGCTGTTCAGGGCACTCTAAATACATGTAAATGTGGATGTTTGGGGGTGGAAGGTAGGGGGAATAGGGGATGAATACAGGGAGGGGAGAGATGGGTTAAAAAAGATTGTCTGTCTGAAGTCTTGACCTTATGCGCAATAAATGATGCTTCGTGTAGACAAGATCTCATCAGGCAACGTGCTGAAAAGTCGGAGTCGTTCCCCAAACGTCCACCTCACGTAAGCAGTCTCTGGTAAAGAGATCAGCTGGTTTGCATATCACAGACTGGTGTAGAGGATCAATGGAAGAAGCAGCAAAAAATCCTCCTGCCCCCACCCCACCCTCGCTGCCTCCCTCCTCACCCTCCTCCTCTCAGTTCTACATCCCTTTCTTTTAACACCCTTCTTGAAGAACCCGTCATAACTGGCCCACTCCTCACTCCTTTCCCTTTCTTCCAATTCAATACCCCGAACTATTTTCCCCTTTGGTCATAGAGTGTGAACATTTTCTGCTGCAGGCTCACATCTCTCTCTCTCTCTCTCTCTCTCTCTCTCTCTCTCTCTCTCTCTCTCTCTCTCTCTCTCTCTCTGTCTGTCTGTCTGTCTGTCTGTCTCTCTCTCCTTGCTGACGTACAATAGTCGTAACAACCTGGACCCGTTTTGGAGGAGAAGTCTAAGAGTATGCCTGTGCAAGGTCTGCCAGCAGATCAA
Source organism: Conus betulinus (assembly GCA_016801955.1). Lineage (NCBI taxonomy): Eukaryota > Metazoa > Mollusca > Gastropoda > Neogastropoda > Conidae > Conus > Conus betulinus. The sequence goes on from JADBJO010001091.1 coordinate 185,996, forward strand.
AACAGTTTGCTGAAATCTGCCTTGCAAGGCATAAGATAGAGGAATTCCAACTGTCGTCCTTTGGAGACTGACCACCGTTACGCTCAGCCTCCTGTCAGGCGAGCTCAGAGCCACAGTGCAGTGTACTGGCGGAAATACCATTCACCGGTCAACAGGGACAAACACAGTGCAGGGTCAACAGGGACAAACACAGTGCAGTGTACTGGCAGAAATGCCATTCACCGGTCAACAGGGACAAACACAGTGCAGGGTCACACAGGGACAAACACAGTGCAGTGTACTGGCGGAAATGCCCATCACAGGTCAACAGGGACAAACACAGTGCAGTGTACTGGCGGAAATGCCATTCACCGGTCAACAGGGACAAACACAGTGCAGTGTACTGGCGGAAATGTCCATCACAGGTCAACAGGGACAAAACACAGTGCAGTGTACTGGCGGAAATGTCCATCACAGGTCAACAGGGACAAACACAGTGCAGTGTACTGGCGGAAATGCCATTCACCGGTCAACAGGGACAAACACAGTGCAGTGTACTGGCGGAAATGTCCATCACAGGTCAACAGGGACAAAACACAGTGCAGTGTACTGGCGGAAATGTCCATCACAGGTCAACAGGGACAAACACAGTGCAGTGTACTGGCGGAAATGTCCATCACAGGTCAACAGGGACAAACACAGTGCACTGCACTGCAGCAGAAGACAACAGGAAAAAGCGATGGGGCATTTTTGTTCTCCCAGTAGGTTATTTTGTCAACCCAGCCCTATTACTGTACAGCAATAACATGACCGGTAACAGTACTATAACCGCCAGTTACAGTTTCCAGTTTGAAAATGACTTTCTTCGCTCTGCTTCCATAGCTGCACGTGAAACAATATAGTGAGTGACACATAGGACGTCAACATAACACTGTGTAACATGAACAAGCAGTTGTTGATTCTTTTGGATGAAAGCCTTCAAATGGACGTTAGGTCGGATGAACCAAAAACAGAACAATATGTTGGACACTTTCGTTAAAACGTTCGTGAACATAATACTACAAATGGCCAACATTTTTTTTTCTTCTTCTACATGTTAAAGCAGCCAGCTACTACATATCTGTTCAGAATCTGCTGCACCCGTGTCTTTACACTGGTGCCATGCATTTGTACTGACACACAATAGAATTCTCTTACAGGTGGAGGAATGGCATTAATTTGCAAGACAAAAACCAGAATAGTAGATGCAAATAAAAATGTGTTTATTTCAGACAGTGATCAATTACCTGACCCACTCTCTCGGACCCAGGGTGTAAACAAAAATACGAAGACACTCTTAGACTCACAGTGTAACAAAGATATCCTTTTTCCTCATAATCTAGGGTAAACAAAGATAAAGAAAAACCGTGACTCCCTCCCACAGTTCTTAGAGTGTAAAGAACGCACGTGACCCACCCTTAGGATGTAAAAAGTATTCTGACTCACTGGCTTAGTAGTAACAATGCTAGCCAAAATCTACTCTCATC
>JADBJO010001091.1:195000-197500 GCA_016801955.1 Conus betulinus
ATTAGTCCGTCTGGACCTGGTGCTTTATTTGATTTTAAAGCCTTAACTGAGTCAAGAATTTCCTCTTCAGTTATACAGACATCCAGTTCATCGACGTTACTATCAGCAACAGGAAAATACTCAGCTTGAAGTTCTGAGAATTAGGACCAGAAGGATTCAGCTCATCGTTAAAGACTTGTTTGAAATGCTGAAACCATTCTTCCTTGGATATTGTGTTAGGTTCATGAGAACTACTTTTTAAAGACCTTACAGTGCTCCAAAACCGTTTAGAATCTTTGGCGTTTTCGTTAAGTGTGTTTAAAACTTGATGTCTATATAACTGCTGCTTGTCTCTAAGTAAGTCTTTATACTCATTTCTCATTATAGAATAGTTAAGTCTCAGTTGAACAGCATTGGGGTTGTTATTAACTTTCACCCGACTGTACGTTCTCAATGCTTGTCTCACCTGACGGCGTTTAACATAGCACTCAGAGTCAAACCATGGGCTGTGCTTGATGTTACCTGTGACAGTTTCTTTACTCATTGTTTGACAGCCATAAGCAGACCTTCGTTTAGTTTCTTCAGTGCACACTCAAAATTGACATCAATCAATTCAATTGCTTCATGAAAGGTTGAATTGACCTCGTCAGACTGGAGTGCACTGATAAAAATCATCTTTTTTTTTTTTGCTGGGTCCCATGCATCTTTTAAATTTGGTTACCTTTAACCTTTTTGAAACCGTCTCTTGATTCGGACTGGGAAGCATTAGTACAAATTCAACAGGCATGTGCTTTGATTCTACCCGTGGGGTTACTTTCAATTCACGGCACAGTGGAACTAAGGATTGGGAGGAAATAAAATAATCAATAACACTTGAACCATTGTGAGCGATATAAGTGAAATCACCGCTTTTATCACCAGGCAGAAAACCATTTAGAATAACCAACTCAAAATTCTGACAGATGGTAATTAAATAAAGACCAAATTCATTAGTGAAGCAATCTTTTGATACACGAGAAAAGCAGTCATCACCGGTGGTATATTCATTTATCAAGTCACCTATACGGGTAGTTCTTGTGCGTTCAGCCGACCAGTTCTTGCATTTAAATCGCCGAGGATGATCACTGGAAGATCACCCGCTTGTTCAAAAGTATCCATCAGACATTGTTCAAGTAAGGAAAACCCCATTATCAAATCTCGGTATCAGCATAATAAACACTGTTAGCAGGGGGCAAATAAATTCCAATTAAAAGAACGTCAAGATCTAGAGCTTTAAGGTGGAGAACAATAGTATGGTCATATTCCACTGTAAGTTGTTTGACTAGTTTGGCATATGTCTTTCTTACAAGAAACACAATCCCTCCTGACAAACGTGCAGTAACAGCATCGGTTAATCTAATTCCAGGTGTGAAAAAAACTTCGTAATCAAAAAAAGAGAAAAGAAGGAAATGTTCTTGAAAACGTTTCCGTCAAAACAACAAAATCAAACTGAGATATATAATTATTTACATCGGGGTCATAAATTGACGATACACCCTCAATATTATAAGTCAGAAAGGAGAGACTGTTTTTCTGACAAGTCTGACACGGGCACGGCCGTTATCTAGGTGTCTTCAATGTAAGAAGGACACGGGGGGCAGCAGGGGGGAGCACAGTTTTGTTCGTTATTACGTCCAGGACTACCTCTTGGATGGGCCCTTAAAAATCTTTCTGTGAGCTGTGTCTGTCTGGTTCGTACTCGACTACGAGTACAAGGGCCGGAGCCTGAGAACTGGCCCTCGGTTTCACTGACCATAGACACCTGCCACGGAGAGGACCTAGGGTTCTCCACACCCCGGTACTGTGCCTCTCGCCAGTGCTGAGACCCTCTGTCACTGTACCTGTCACACCCTTGGACTGGTTTTCCACGTCGTGCGGAGGGTTTACCAAAGGACACCCTCTGTTTTAATTGAGTCATGCTGTCATCAAGAACGTCTGGTGAATGTGATGGCAAAGTCTGTAGACCCTCTGATGTAGGATCAGTCACTCCTGCTAGGTGCGGGTCAATGCAAACCTCAGTTGTTGTAGGAATCGACGGATCCCCACTTAGAGAAGAATCAGGACTGCAACCATGGCGGCCTGGGGACGCCTCAAGCAGGTTGCTTTGGTTTTGATTTTGTGTAGGACATGTAACAGTAGTCCTACTCCTGGGAGTACTTGTCATCAGCAAGGTGGGGAATTCTTGCATGTTGTACATGGGGGGGGGGACGAGAAGAGGACGACCAGGTTTGGGTAGGACACAGACGGACGGGAATAGGTGGGTGGTAGTGGAAGGTGGAGGGGGATGGGTAGAAGTCAAGGAAGCAGTGAACGGTTGGAAATGGAAAATGAAGGAGAACAGATGGAAGTGGAAGGCAGAGTGGAATGGGTGGAGGTAAGTGGAAGAGAGGGAGGGGTGTGACTGGAAGGAGGCAGTTGACGGGTGGAAGAGGAAGGTGGGGGGTGACGGGTGGGCGCGGAAGGTGGAGGGTGATGGGTGGAA
>JADBJO010001091.1:210000-212500 GCA_016801955.1 Conus betulinus
TTATACCCCATCCTTTAATATAAACACGCAATTAGGCCAGAAAATACTATTGCTGGGTTTCAAAAAAGTACACAGAAATGGGAAAATAACAACAGAAATCCGGGAGAGGAACAGGGGGGGGGGGGGGGGGGGAAATAGATGGGGGGGGGGGGGGGGGGGGGGGGGGGGGGGTGGGAATGTTTATGTAACCGCGTTAGCTTCAAAAAGTCATCATCACCGCTTTCATTCTATCCACACGTCAAAGTAGTAATATTCAGTCTAAAAAAGGTTATATTTCTTATTTTACAGATAAAGATGGGTATTATCACTTGTAAATAGCCATGTTTACAAGAAAACAGCAAAGAATTATTATTGTTTTCACCAGATAATTACACTTTTTTCCCCCAATAATAGTAATAAGCGATTAAAAACAATCATGTACACATGAGAACAATTGCTATCACCTTATCTTCGAAAGAAAACAGCTAAAATTGGATTTAAAAAAAAAAAAAAAAGAAAAGCAGCTGTTTTCATGTCAACAGACTGATAATGAGCTTTCTTCATGCAAAATGCAACAGTCACTAATGGTATTCATTTCCTTCCGTCCGAAAACACTGAACTACAGTTTACACACGAAACCAGTACTGATGGCCTTTTTCATGTAGTATGCTGCTGTTTATCGTCTCTCTGCTCTCTCCAGTTCTTGGAATGTCTTCTTCAGCTGTTGGTAGGGAGCTACATGGCTGTGTGGGGAACGGGTGGTCGGCTGGGCCACGCTTGCCGTCTTGCTGCATGGTGACCAGAGCATCACTACAGTACATGCCACTGGCGGGATCTTCCTGTTCACAGGTTCCAGCTGGGAACGTCATCAGCTTCAACTTCTGCAGCAAATGAACGACCCTTTGATTAATCATAAACCTCCAGGAAGTTCACTGACCTCCTCATGTCACGTAGCCTGATACTTACAGTTATATAAGAGATGAAAGTGGGAAGAAAGTTTAAACTATCTGGTCTCTGATTCAGGTTGCTATTGTTTATTGTTGCTGTTGTTGCTGCTGTTGTTGTTACTGTTGTTGGTAAACTGTCTAATCTTCCGTACGAAGCAGATAATGCTGCCGAAGTTCTTAATGCCAGAAAGCAAATCTGTTCTAATTATGTACCACCACTACCCCCCCCCCCCCCCCCCCCCCCCCCCCCCCCCCCCCCCCCCCCCCCCCCCCCCCCCCCCTCTGCTCTATCAATATGACCTCATCTGATCGGTAGACACTCTGTGAGCCATTCATTCGTCATGTGGCTATCAGTTCGTTGAAAGATGCAGACAGGACCAGATCATTGTTGTCGCCTTCTGCTGGTTGGAGATCGACCGGCACATTGAAGACATGCACTGCTCCCTGTTGATGTGACTGGCTTTGTGTCTTCCCGATGTTCACGGGTTGGCTACATGTACACCACACTTCACAACTGATGGAGTCAAAAGTTGTCAAGTTCGAAGCGCACACACGGTGGTGCACGTGCAGACGAAGCCTGCGTGCAGGCAGTAGGTCGCCTTCGCCGAACGGCGGATTAGAACATGCTGGTATACGTGATTTCTGAAAGGGCATGCCAATTAATTGAACAATTCCCTCGTCCGGGAGTGGTAATCTACCTGTAGGAGTGAAAGGGACTGCGACAAAGGCGAACAGAGGGAAAAGGAGACGAGACATTGTTCCTCTCACCTCACCGTCTCTGGTCTGTTGAAAGCGTTATGCAGACTCACCCAGGTTACTGTTCTCTTCTCCGCACAGGCGTTTGTCGTCCTTGTAGCTGTGTGCTATTGCACACTGAGCGTCCTGGTCTTTCTCATCTCTCAGCAGCTGCTTCCGTTGCTGGGTGGGTCCCCCATCTGGCTGTTTGGGCTGAGGTCGTCACCAAGTTCATTGCCAAGAACAGCAGCATGGATCAACTGTAGGACTTCTCTTCAGCCTCTCGCAACATTTTGTGATGTGTTCGTCAGGGACAGAATCTTGTTGTTCTGATAATCCTGCGATGGCCTGCAACAATGCTTCTGTTTTTCAGCAAGGTTGTCACTGCCATCTTTCTTTTTGAAACATTGGCTGCTTGGTCGTTTCTGCTTCTGAAACTTGGAACTCTGTTGCATGTTGTTTGTAGTTACTTGCCTGACAGCTTGCTGTGTTGCCAATCGTCAGCAGGTATGGCCGTCCGTAGGGTCCTTTCGCCTTGTCATCTCATGCACCTCACCGTCAGCAGGTATGGGCCGTCCATAGGGTCGTTTCACCTTGTCATCTCATGCACCTCAACGTCAGCAGGTATGGCCGTCCATACAGGGTCGTTTCACCTTGTCATCTCATGAACACCTCACCGTCAGCAGGATATGGCCGTTTCACCTTGTCATCTCATGCACCTCACCGTCAGCAGGTATGGCCGTCCATAGGGTCGTTTCGCCTTCTCATCTCATGCACCTCAACGTCCTCAGGTATGGCCGTCCATAGGGTCGTTAACCCTTGTCATCTCATGCACCTCA
>JADBJO010001091.1:215000-220000 GCA_016801955.1 Conus betulinus
CTTAACTTGCAAAGAGATTTAATTGCTGGCGCTGAGCAATAGATGGGGCTGAGGCGCGAAAGTGGAAATGCTGGAGTCAAGATGTTTTCATTCTGATTGAATTAAAAAAAAAAAAAAAGACGGAAACGCGTGACGTTGCATTCCGGGAAAACAAAACCAAAAACAAAACCAAAAAAAAAAAAGTAAAGAAGAAAAATCCGAACAGAAATATTTCTCTGAACTTCTTCCCTTCAGTACTGCACATAATGTAGAATTCGTGGTTTGTGATCTTCTCCCTATCCCCATCCCTCCCTAATCTCCCCCCCCCCCCCAACACACACCCCCTTCCTCATCCGTACCTCCTCCCATCTCATCATTTTTGGAGAGAGGTGGGGGGTATATCCTTTGCTGTTCGAGAGTTTGTCATGTTTTCCTCCTCCCCAACCTCCCTCGCACCCACCATACAGTCTACCTATCTCCCCCATGCAGGCCCCCCCCCCCCCCCCCCCCCCCCCCCACTCTCTTCCTTTCATTCCAGCCCCCAACCACTTCCCTTCCCTGCTCAACCGGGTTTTTTTTTATTCGATAGAATTCAAAACATATTGGGCCCCAAACCCAAACATCCGCTCCTGAAATTATATTTACAGCACGAAAGTAAACGCTTCAAACGGTGAAACGACACCATTCTTTTCCGTGAACTAACCTAACTATGTGTCTCGTTTGTCAAAACATGATCATCAAATCAAATTTAAAAACAACCGAAATGAACTGAGTGCTATTGTATTTTTCCGTTCACAAAACCAAATCACACTCTGTTACATCCAACATTATCGGCAAAATGCATTCATCTTGTGTCTTAAAGGAGTGACACAACAACCAACAACAACAACAGCAAAAGATCCTGTATAGACTCTCGGCGAAAATATCAAAGTTTCAGACATCCTTAAACTTTTGGTTGGTTGTTTTTGCTTTTGTTCCTTTTTCCCCCCACGGGTTCTGTATCCGATTTTGAAGAAGTTCTGGCGGAGATAATCAGCACAGAACACACAGTTTGCCCCCCCAAAGAAACAGTTTGCTCAAGTGTCTGCGCAGTTGGCGCCGATCTCACCCGTGTTATAATGGTGAAATAGACAAAGAAAATCATCTTGCACGCTCTCTCTCTCTCTCTCTCTCTCTCTCTCTCTCTCTCTCTCTCTCTCTCTCTCTCTCTCTCTCTCTCTCTCTCTCTCTCTCAGCTGGCACCTATACTGCTTGTGCAAGAAAGGTAATGGTAGAGGATAAAATCAGCGCACACACACTCTCTCTGTCTCTTTCTCTATCCGGCAAATAACGAAAAAACACAATCATCATACCATGGGCTCTCTGTCTGTCTGTCTGTCTATCTATCTCTGTCTGTCTCTCTGTCTGTCTGCCTGCCTGTCTGTCTGTCTCAGTTGGCACTTACACTGCCTCTGTATGAAAGGTAAAGTAAAAGAAAAAATCATCTCTGTCTGTCTGTCTGTCTGTCTCTCTCTCTCTCTCTCTCTCTCTCTCTCTCTCTCTCTCTCTCTCTCTCTCTCTCTCTCTCTCTCTCTCCAGTTACATTCTTACATACTGAACATGACTCAGCGTGCTGGCTTGCCACCGACATGTTTGTCTCCGTCGTGCAGCCTCCGTCCTCTATTTGTAGAAGTTATGTCGAAGATGGTCGCCTAAAAAGAAAAAAAATATTTGTGGACGGTGTGATCTTTGGTTTCCTCCTGATGTTTCTGTTCAAGGACAAGATCATCATCATCATCATCATCATCATCATCATCATCATCATCATCATCATCATCATCATCATCATCGTCGTCGTCGTCGTCGTCGTATCATTATCATCATTAGCAGCAGTCAGTGCTGTGTCCTGGAAATTTCAAAGACGGTTTAGAAACGCTACTGGAACAAATAGAGCGTAGCCCTTGCCAAGTGGAAGTTGAAATGAGACCTCTGACTCTATGGATGGAATAAGGGCTGTTTTCGATAGTACTCTGTCTCCATGATGAACTTAGCCTGGCTCTGTGTCTCCATGGTGATCTTAGGCTGGCTCTCTGTCTCTATGGTGATCTTCGGCTGACTCTGTGTCTCCATGATGATCTGAGGCTGGCTCTGTGTCTCCATGATGATCTTAGGCTGGCTTTCTGTCTCCATGGTGATCTTAGGCTGGCTCTTTGTCTCCATGGTGCCTTAGGCTGGCTTTCTGTCTATGGTGCTGGCTTCTCTGTCTCCATAATGATCTTAGGCTGGTTCTGATCCTAGGCTGGCTCTTTGTCTCCATAATGATCTGAGGCTGGTTCTCTGTCTCCATAATGATCTGAGGCTGGCTCGGTGGATTGTCTGCTAGACTGACCACTGAATCTCTCTCCAAAGCGAGACGCACTTCCGGTTCCCACCAGTTCATGCGCGCAGCGTCCTTACTTCAGCGGACTGCTCCAGGGGGCCAATGCGCAGCTGTCGACAGCTCTATTCAGCCAAGCTTTTCGCCTGCCGAACGGTGCACAGCCAGGAAATCCTTTCGATGAGGCCCTGCTGCAGCTTGTAGTCCGGCATCCCTCCAGTGGCTTTCTCAGATCCCTTGAACAGGGATACAAGGTTGATCGAGGAAGGCTCGGTTTCCGCTAAGATGACAGCGCCTGTACATCAAGTTTATCAGGACCATCACCTACTAGAGACCGCACTGCATTATGTGTGTGTGTGTGTGTGTGTGTGTGTGTGTGTGTGTGTGAGAGAGAGAGAGAGAGAGAGAGAGAGAGAGAGAGAGAGAGAGAGAGAGACTGTATCCATTATTTCTGGACATTTCTGATGATGTATAGATGTACAAAAAGCACGTGTTTATAATTCAGCTAATCAAGCGTAAAAATCCGACACCACACTGGTTTTAACTCACGGCGGTCAGCTCAGCAGAATAAAGCTGCAACCCTTTGACTAGGGAGGGGGGGGGGGGGGGGGGGGGGGGGGCGGGCATGTCCCCTTCCTTCCAACAACAAGAAAACAGGAAGCGGATCATCTGAGCAAGAAGCCGTAGCAGAAAAAAAGAAGAAAAGAGTTTAAGAAAAATGACAAGAAGATATTCACAACCTTCCAAAACACATGACGTCATAACATTGCAGCTGAAGTGGAAGTTGGGGGGAAGTTTGGAGAGAGAGAGAGAGAGAGAGAGAGAGAGAGAGAGAGAGAGAGAGAGAGAGAGAGAGGGAGAGAGAGACACGCACACACACACAGACACACACACACACACACACACACACACACACACACACACACACACACACACACACACACACACACACCAGTCAACATAAGAACTTTCATTTGGCTGTGAATAGATAGGCTACATGGGGCATCAATAAACAGAATCTTAGATTCTTGAAAACAAAGTGTGTCCTAGGTTACCTGATATACTGGACGACAAGCAGTCTCATAACAATGATCACACACACAAACACACACATACATAGGCACATGCGCGCGCGCGCAAGCGAGCACCCATAGAGAGAGAATTATATGCATGCATACATGTGGCAGTAGACACACAACACACACACACACACACACACACACACACACACACACACACACACACACACACACATACACACACACACACACACACACACACACACACCCCGCGCGCGCGCGCACACACACACACACACACCACACACACACACACACACACACACACACACACACACACACACAGTGTGTGTGGTGTGTGTGTGTGTGTGTGTGGGGGGGGATGGGTGGGTAGGTGAGTGTGTTCTCAAACATATTTATTATATAGTTGAGGGAGAGAGAGAGAGAGAGAGAGAGAGAGAGAGAGAGAGAGAGAGGAGGGGGGGGGGGGGGGGGAAGAAAGTGTTAGTTGTGTAAACAGACAGTTTACGAGGGGGAAGGGGAGGGGGGTGTGAGAGTTGGAGATGGGCAGCACACAAACACACGTGCGTTAGGTGTCAGGATTTCTTATCAAGCTTTGTGATCTCAGCTTGCTTAATTAACAAAGCACAGCTGCTTGTGTCAGCCCGCACGAAGGACTCCCTGCTGACTGTAAACAAACGAGCTGTTAACAGCCTGGACAGTGATGCTGGCTGCATGCATGAAAGGCACTTCACGGTTGCAGTATACCTGCCAGGTGATGGCAAGATCGTTATCACTGAGAGAAGAGACTCCACTAATCAACACTACCAGCGGCACCTGATTTTCCCGTGGTGCGCCGCGCAGTCTTATCTATCAGGTACCAACAGCAAGCAAGGTGACAGACCTTCAGCCAGTTACGTTGCCCGACATGAACGAGATGAAAAGCAAAGAGCAAGCTGAAACACCCTTCAGCCTAACGTCTGATTCATCTTCTTCCTGTTGAAAATCATCTTCACCTTCAGTGCAAACCGGCTTAGGCCTACTGGTGTCTTGAAGGGCGCCCATCCTATGTCTTCACCCTTCTCTCCATTGGGAGTCACTGGAGCGCCTCTGTGGAGGAGAACAGTTCACGCCCATTTCTCCAGTTCTGTTGGGTACATGGGCAAGAAGTCAGAAAAGAAATCTTCTCTGATATCACACACACACACACACACACACACACACACACACACACACACACACACACACACACACACACACACACACACACACACACACACACACACACACACACACACACACACACACACACACACACACACACACACACACACACACACACACACACACACACACACACACACACACACACACACACGAGCCAGTCATGGCCTGGAAATCTCACAAAAAATGTGTCTCCAATGGGAATCGAACCCACGACCTCCCAGCCGGGAATCCACGACGCTAATCAATGCACCACAGCGGCCAGTCCTGATATATCAATATGGTCTAGTGCACGGGGGGGGGGGGGGGGGGGGGGAGAGTCCTGATATATCAATATGGTCCAGTGTACCGGGGGGGGGGGGGGACAGTCCTGATATATCAATATGGTACCAGTGCACCACAACGGCCAGTCCTGATATATC
>JADBJO010001091.1:225000-240000 GCA_016801955.1 Conus betulinus
TGAGCGTTTTTGTATCGCTTGCCCACGAAGACTCACACAATTAGAACTGGTTGAGCGTTTTTGTATCGCTTGCCCACGAAGATCGCTCACACAATTAGAACTGGTTGAGCGTTTTTGTATCGCTTGCCCACGAAGACTCACACAATTAGAACTGGTTGAGCGTTTTTGTATCGCTTGCCCACGAAGACTCACACAATTAGAACTGGTTGAGCGTTTTTGTATCGCTGCCCACGAAGACTCACACAATTAGAACTGGTTGAGCGTTTTTGTATCGCTTGCCCACGAAGACTCACACAATTAGAACTGGTTGAGCGTTTTTGTATCGCTTGCCCACGAAGACTCACACATTAGAACTGGTTGAGCGTTTTTTTGTATCGCGAAGACTCACACAATTAGAACTGGTTGAGCGTTTTTGTATCGCTTGCCCACAGATCACACAATTAGAACTGGTTGAGCGTTTTTGTATCGCTTGCCCACGAAGACTCACACAATTAGAACTGGTTGAGCGTTTTTGTATCGCGTTTTTGCCCACGAAGACTCACACAATTAACTGGTGAGCGTTTTTGATCGCTCACACAATTAGAACTGGTTGAGCGTTTTTGTATCGCTTGCCCACGAAGCGTTGAGCGTTTTTTGTATCGCTTGCCCACGAAGACTCACACAATTAGCACTGGTTGAGCGTTTTTGTATCGCTTGCCCACGAAGACTCACACAATTAGCACTGGTTGAGCGTTTTTGTATCGCTTGCCCACGAAGACTCACACAATTAGCACTGGTTGAGCGTTTTTGTATCGCTTGCCCACGAAGACTCACACAATTAGAACTGGTTGAGCGTTTTTGTATCGCTTTCACACAATTTGTGAGCGTTTTTGTATCGCTTGCCCACGAAGACTCACACAATTAGCACTGGTTGAGCGTTTTTGTATCGCTTGCCCACGAAGACTCACACAATTAGAACTGGTTGAGCGTTTTTGTATCGCTTGCCCACGAAGACTCACACAATTAGAACTGGTTGAGCGTTTTTGTATCGCTTCCCCACGAAGACTCACACAATTAGAACTGGTTGAGCGTTTTTGTATCGCTTCCCCACGAAGACTCACACAATTAGAACTGGTTGAGCGTTTTGTATCGCTTCCCCACGAAGACTCACACAATTAAAACTGGTTGAGCGTTTTTGTATCGCTTCCCCACGAAGACTCACACAATTAGCACTGGTTGAGCGTTTTTTTTGTATCGCTTCCCCACGAAGACTCACACAATTAGAACGACAAATTAATTCCATAGATGAGGATGTTCTCAGACAATCGTCAAATGTGAAATGTGGCCTGTTTTGGAAAGATGTATTTCAGGCCCACACTTTACAAAGTCAGCAACAGTAATGTCGTCACAGGAGTCTCTAACAGAAACCGTTGTTTTACAATGAAAAATTAAACTCGGGTAATCAGCCATTTTGCTTTCAAAACCTGGCAAATCAATATAGATTTCTTGTAGGAGACACCCAAGACGAGATGGAACGGGTTTTTTTTTTTTTTTTTTAGTTCCTATGGTTTCTAGCCCGTCCGACCTCGGGGGTCCATGTTAAAGCTGTCACATCGTCAAGGTCCGTTCCATGCATGTTTGAAAAAACAAACAAACAAACAAAACAACACACACACACACACACACACACATACACACACACACACACACGCACACACAAACGCACCTCGATAGAAAAGTTTCGCCCCATTATGCCAAAAGCGCCGTTAAACTGCATCTTTTTTTTTAATCTTGCTTTTTAAGTTAAAAAAAATCGAGAAAGTTCAGTTTTGATATCAATTATCTGAAATATATGGGTTGTGCTCAATCAACAAAAAAATTACTTAGCTACAATATAACATACATTTCATGCGTTGAATAAAACTAATTGTAAAAGGCATTACAAACTGTTTTGAATGCAGGGAAAGGCTAGCCAATACATTACAATGTACTGTTAGAAGAAGTTTTAATTAACGACGTCAAATCCTTTGTCAAGTGGAAAGAAAAATTAGACACCTTGGCAGTTTAAAACCTGTCATAGCATTTTGGTTTCAAACAGCATCCCAAAGAAAATGAGTGTAACAGATAGTGTTATATTTACGTTTTCATAAAACTGAAAAAAAAAGTTCACTTCGAGATTGTTAATGAGTAGATGTATATATTCGCGTTTTTGTTGGTGTGTTTGTTGGTTGGTTGGTTTTGTTTTCTTGTATTTGTTTTAGTTGTATGCTTGTTTTCGAGAAACTCGGAAACAAATAATGAAGAAATTACAAAAAACTGTTCAAATATACGATTAAGCATAAAGTTTGCCATGTTCACACATGATGAGACTATAAAAGCAGATGAAGACTTTGATCAGGTCATTTTATTTGCTGAACGCTTTGTCTATGCGCACAGAATAAAACAACACAACAGTAAATCGCGTATAAAGTTTTTTTCCCCTTCCTTTTTCCGGTCGAATTTATAAGTAATTATAAATTTGAAGAGTCTGTCCACACACTTTTACATGTCGACTTCAGCATTTTCCAGAAAATGTATCAATACAAACAACTGATGGCGACTGATTATAAGGTGTAAAAAAAATCACTAATGAAGCAATCAAAACGGTAACTATTTGAAATACATTGCTTCATTTCATACCCTAAGGGTTTGTGTTTTGCTTGTTCTTAAACACACACACACACACACACACACACACACACACACACACACACACACACACACACACTCACACACACACGTGCGCGCGCGCGCGCGCGCGCACACACACACACACACACACACACACACACACACACACACACACACACACACACACAAACATACACAAACGCGCGCGCACACACACACAGAGACATGAAACGCATATACAAATACATACACACGTGCGGTGCACACACACACACACACACACACACACACACACACACACACACACACACACACACACACACACACACACACACACACACACACACACACACACACACACACACACACACTAAATGTTCAGAGTGTTTGTCTCTGGGGCTACGGCCGTGAGGTCGAACCACTCGCGGGGTCAGAGTTTTTCGGCTTGAAAACCTTCCTTGTCCACCTAGCAGCGTATGGACACTTAATTCAGTTCAGTGAAGGTTCAAAACTGCGGGAGGAAATGTACAAGCTCCACCTTTACAACGGTGAACCTTCGACCAGTCCCTGCCCCTACGGGCAACAGACTATGGGCTCTAAAACATGTGTAAGTGGTATGTTTTCGTCCGGATCACACTACATAGAATCTGGCACTCCAGACAGATCTTCAGGGCAGTTCAGCTGTAAGAAACAGGGCAAGCAAAAGTAGACAAGGCAAAAAAAACACGACGAGACAAGACCAGACCAGACCAGACCAGACAAGGCAAGACATGAGTTTTGTTTATGCTCAGTCGTCTTGAAGGACACTGTAAGTATGAAACAGGCGCCAGCATGTAATCAAAGGTACTGTCAGCTGAAAACGATGGAGGCGTCGGAGAGAGGAGCGAGGAGGCACACGCGCAAGGAGGGGTAGGGGGGATGGGGGGTGAGAGAGAGGCGAGAAAAGGGGAGGGACAGGACATGGAATGAGACGGGAAGTGGAGGTGGGAGTGGGGGTGGGGAGCAGACACACACACATGCGGAAATAATTTTAAGGGCACTCCAAATTTGGCAAGCAACCCTTGGCTCCGGTAAACAGCCACACATAATGTATTCCATGTCGTGGCTCCGGTAAACAGCCACACACAATGTATTCCATGTCATGGCTCCGGTAAACAGCCACACATAATGTATTCCATGTCGTGGCTCCGGTAAACAGCCACACATAATGTATTCCATGTCGTGGCTCCGGTAAACAGCCACACACAATGTATTGCACGTTGTGTTCCGGCAACCAGCCACACGCAATGTATTGCACGTTGTGTTCCGGCAACCAGCCACACGCAATGTATTGCACGTTGTGTTCCGGCAACCAGCCACACGCAATGTATTGCACGTTGTGTTCCGGCAACCAGCCACACGCAATGTATTGCACGTTGTGTTCCGGCAACCAGCCACACGCAATGTATTGCACGTTGTGTTCCGGCAACCAGCCACACGCAATGTATTGCACGTTGTGTTCCGGCAAACAGCCACACGCAATGTATTGCACGTTGTGTTCCGGCAAACAGCCACACACAATGTATTGCACGTTGTGTTCCGGTAAACAGCCATACATGTATTGCACGTTGTGTTCCGGTTGATCCACGTTTGTTACCATGCAATCATTTTTTTCCCTCCCCGATTTGTCTAGCAACGACATCCGATCGTTTTCAGTTGATGACGTGGCGCGTGTATTATATAAGATCGAAACAAATGCGCGGGGATTTGTTTACTCTGTTGTTGTTATCGTTTGTGTTGTTATTGTTGTTAATTAATTCAGCCGTGTGTCTATCATATTCATGCCGCTCCAAACATGCCGCTGTTTTTTTTTTTGTTTGTTTTTTTTTTTTTTTACGATACCAAAAAACAAGAACCAGAGTGAGATTGTTATTTAGCCAGTGATTGAACAAGAGCCCGAAACATATTTTGTTCTTCAACCTCTCACAAGGATCTCTTTACCTATTCACATGAGGTTTTCTGTCATCACTGTCTTCCAGTCACCAGTTTTTTTTGTTTGTTTGTTTTTTTTTTTAAGCAAAATTTGGCTATGGACGTCACTTAAGTATACAAGCTAGGATTCTTTGGTCTGCTTTAAATTGGTCTGCAAAGTAACACAAGTATAAAAATAATCTCTATCGTAACGATCTTTTTTTTTCTACTTGATAAGGGAGTAAAATCTTCCAAAGACAAAGTCTGGCTGCTGAAACAGAAAGGTGACTTAAAAACAAACACGAACAAATAAACAATAAAAAAAGCGAAAAAAAAAGAGAAAACCGGACACACGCACAACCTGGCAGGCTGGAGAGTTGGGGAGGGGGGGGGGGGGGGCCTTAATTCAAAGCACCTGTGCAAAATACCGTCTGAAGGTGGCCTTGTTTCCGCCAAGTAGTACTGCCCAGTTACCGGAAACATGCCATCTCGTTTTTTTTTTCTCATCTGACTTCTACGTATCATTTAGGGCATTCCCTAATTAGGCTTACTTTGATCTTTGACGAAGAAGAAACACGACAGAGAGAAAAGCCGTTTGAAGGTTATTGAGTGACAAAAGTAAGGATGTGTCTGTTTGAATGAGAGAGAGAGAGAGAGAGAGAGAGAGAGAGAGAGAGAGAGAGAGAGGGGGGGGGGGGGGAGAAGAAGAGAGAGGGAGAGGGAGACAGATATATATATATATATATATATATAAGTGTGTGTGTGTGTGTGTGTGTGTGTGTGTGTGTGTGTGTGTGTGTGTGTGAAGAGGGGAGAGAGAGAGAGAGAGAGAGAAGGACAGAGAGACAGAGAGAGAGAGAGGAGAGAGAGAGAGAAGGAGACAGACAGACAGACAGGGAGAGAGAGGCGAAACCAAATTACCAAAGAAGAATATGTTTGTTCAATCAATGTCTATTTATTACATATTTCTGATTGAGGAACAAAGACCGTCTTGTCTGATTTTCAAAAAACAAAAACAGAAAGAAGTGGGAAGACATTTTCTGTTCGTTTGGTTATCATCTTGTTTGTTGCATTTGCATTAAAAACTTTTGAAAACTAAAAAAAAAAGCCTAATGTGTGAAACGAAGATATTTTTCACAGAATTTAAAAGAAAAAAAAAATCATGATATATGAAAAAAAACATGCCAAAAAAAAATAGAAAATAAACAATCTCTCTCTCTCTCTCTCTCTCTCTCTCTCTCTCTCTCTCTCTCTCTCTCTCTCTCTCTCTCTCTCTCTCCAGATATGTAAAGCGCGTCTTGCGTATTTGTGTTCTTGTCTTCGTAAAGTTTGCCTTTGTTGCTATTTATATAATTCCAGAGTTTTCGTTAGATCGACTCTGAATTTGACTCATGGCTCATCAGCATACTGGGCATATAAAGGACGAATCACTTTTGTCCTAGAAAGTAGCAACAAGCGAACCGATGGCAAGGCGAAGGAAGTGGGAGTGAGTGAAACACGCCTTGCCGTTGACATTCATATAGATTAAAGCACCAACGATACTGTCAGGTAAAATAGCTCCGATGGTAAAGCGTTCGAATGAAGATCTGAACGGCTCTGGTTCAATCCCGGGAAGTGGCTAACAAAAGGACTGAAAGAAAGGGAGCAAAGGGAAAGAAGGAGACAGGTGAGGGGAAAACAAATTAATTTGTGAATTCACGATATTTATAACAATGTTGCATGTAAATGTGATAAGCAAAAGGCAAACACACACATGGGAGACAACAGCGGCGAAATACATATGGGGTTCTCTTATTTACAAGTGGTTGCGCCTGTGGAGTGATCGGTGGGGCAGAGAGGGTGAATAGCAAAAATGTGTGCGTAAATCACGTTATATACATTGAGCACGTTTTAAAATACCGAGAGAGAGAGAGAGAGCCAGACAGCGAGAGAAGAAGGAAGGGTGAGAAAAGGTGAGAGAACGTGGATTTACAAACATATTCCTTTCAGTGACATTTCACTTCAACTTACATACATCTCCATCCCTGGACCAGCAAAGAAAGTCTACCCTACCTGGTTGGGTGTCTACGGTTCAAGTTCTCTTGGCTTCTCCATTGATATATGACATAGCACCAGTACAGTGGCATCACGACATATGCATGGAAACGACTCGGTGTCCCTCGTGGGTTCACTGATGTCGCCAAAACAAAAGTTAAAAAGTTAGCCCTGATGTTACGAGCATGAAGTGGGTAGGGAAGGCTTACCATGCTTTGAGGACCCAGGAGACAAGGTTATGAGAGCAGTCCAAAGACTGGCAGAAAAGAGAAAGTCCAGGAGAGAGGGGACGGTGGCAAAGAAAACTCTCAAGAACAAGGAAATAACAGAACAGGAGGCTGTGTTCAACAATTAAGTCGTGGTAAAAAGGGAAAGCAAAGAAAAGGTGATTAAAAAAAAGAAGAGGATGCCAAGAGAAGTCATAGTATATAGTCCTGACAGTAAACGGGCAGTGTAGCCTACGTGGGGAAAATGCACCCCACCCCCTAGGACGTCTCATCTGGAATGAAATATGACAGATGACCTCTCTTGAGGTCAGCAGCGGTTCTTTAGCTGACCTCCTGCCCTCCAATTCAAAACCTGGTGAGGTGGGGGAAGTCAGATGATTTGGCGTGTCCGCTCTGTCAGGGGAAAAAGCAGAAAAAAAGATAAAACGGGAACATGCCCTGAGTTCATGCAAACTCATTGACAATACACGTGGACATTCTCTGCTTAGAGCATAAAGAGAACACAAGTGCATTTAACGCTGCCAAAGGAAACACTTATACACGGCAGAAGGCTACGGAGCATGATCTGGAACAGCAGCGAAATCGTGAGCATGGAGCGAATGACTGAGATTAGACGGGAGACTTTCCAAACTGGGAAAACCCGCCAGAGATCAAAACCAAACATAAAATGAGGCTCCCACAAGAAAACAAATGCACGCCCATAACTCCAGAGGAATGCTGCTTACCACACCGAATCGCCTAGCACAGAGCGCACAGAACAAACCTTGAAACATCCCCGAGATCATCAGGGGGAGTGGGATGAGACCGGATAGTGTACTTCACTCACGATCGTAAATATAGCTGATTCTGATCGAACTCATTGCGGCATATGAAAGCAGGGATGGATCAAGCTCACATTATAAATTTACATGTCAGTCTAGTCAGCAGCAGGTTTGAGGGAGTCTGGTTTCCTCGACACATAAGAGGGCAAGAGGATTTGCAGGCTCATCAGCCTTCGATCTCAGAAAAAAAAACACCCGAAGGTGCTGGGGAGGACCCAGAGAGGCACTGTCCTCACCTGCCTTTAGAGCAGTCCTGTACCAGCCTTGGAGGCCTGCGCTGTGTTGACAATGGGTACAGGCACGCGCGGGACACTCCATTAAGATATCAAGGGACTTAACTGCTCCTGAACAGAGGTAAATCAGACTACAGGATGCAACTCGTAACAGCCTTGAAGTAGCATCCCCATGGGTGTACCTGCCCGTGCAGAGCCCACCGGCGAAAAAACACCACCCACCAGCTGTCGAACACATCCCACAGACCCAACCACCCCTGCCCACGGACAGATGAAGACAGTGCCAATCCAGACACAGCCAAGCTTTCGCCATACGGTCTTATGTGCCCTCAAGAGAGAATCCAAAGTTGTAGTCTTTCCCACTGTCAACAGGACTTTCCCTGTGGTCAGTGGGTCTTTCCTCACCGTCATCTCATCAGCCTTCGATCTCATGAAACAGGTCGGGACTTCCAGTAAGAAGAGGACCAGAACCCTAACGGCATAGGCATAGGCACAGGCAGCTCACATGAGCTGGATCCGGTAGAACAAGAACAAAAGTGAACTTTATGAGTCTTGAATTTTTTTTTTTTTTTTTACCTTAGAACAGGTGCTCGACAGCCATGTGGGGAAATTCTGTTGCACACCATCTTGAGACGCCCATCTATCAAAGAAGAAAAAGGTGGCTGGTTCGAATCCCAGCAGTGCCATGAAACATTTTTCTGGCAGCAGTCCTTTGTCATGACCTGGATGCGGCCCGGCCCACTTGAAGTGAAAGGAGTTGAGGGCCTAAACACTTTTCTGAGGGATATTTCTTCTCTGAAGACCGTTTGTCAAGATTTCTGTAGATTATCGACCAAAGAGGGTGCAGTTTGTGCTTATATTTGGCCGTATCTATTTTTGTGATTGTTGTGGTTTGTGGTTTTGATGTTTTATTTGATGATTGGCTGATGAGTTATTGGAGATTGGTGTTTGGATATGGTTAGGTCCATATTTGGTCTTGGGTATAGGCTGTTAGTGATTATTGATTGATGATTGGAGGAATGGTGGTTTGGAGTCTGTGCCGATACACAGTGTTCCTATGTTTAGAAGTGTGGTCTTGGTATTTTGGGTGACTGATTGTTGATTGGTCTTTGAGCAAGTTAGTTTTGTTTTGAGTTTGTATACGATTGTCGATATTCATGCCCTTATCTGGAGTCGTGTCGTGTCGTTCCCTGGGCAACCTATAGACGATTGGTTGCAGTCAGGGTGTGGCCTTGTCAGTTTCATGGTGTCTGTCACCTCTAGGTGTCGTCTGTCTTTTTGACTATCTAGTTCAGTTGTTTGCGACTCCTGGCTCGAGACGGAGGTCTGATCCAGTGTCTGGTGAGGCAGTTTTGCCACTTGGTTTAGTGGGCTGCCTGGAAGTCCATCGGGGGTCCTGGTGACAGCTCGGAGTTCCTTGGAGAAGTATTCGGTGTTTCGGTGTCTGCCTACAGCTTCCACGCATTTCAAGGGAGCGCGGGTTTCCCCGGCCTGGTGCTGCTTTGGCGGGTGTTCGTCTTGTGTCGTCTTCGTCGTCATCGTAACTCCAGGTGAGAAGCGGGGGGCAGCTGTTCGTTAAAGAAGGGAGTGAAGGTAGATGATTTGGGGTTGAAATGTGTTGAAGTGTGATTTAGTTTAGTGTGAAAAAAAATAAAATAGAGGATTTACGGAGCCGTAAATCGCGCTGGCTTGTAGTTAAGGGGGAAGGAGTGAGAGGGAGGTGTCGTGAGAGGTTATTGTCATCTGCGCGCGCGCGTCGAATGTCGGTATGCGCGGGGGTCGTGTTTTATGTTTGGGTTTGCGTTACTAGTTCAGCGGCGGCGAGCGCTTCCGCTCTCCGGTGTTGTTGCTGGTGTTGAGTTATGTGGCATTTTTTATATGCCATTAAAGGGAAAAAAAAAAAACAGTAATTTATATATGGCATTATGTGGTTTTATTTGGGTAAATACTATTTGATGTATGTTAATTGGGATGTGATATAATATGATGTTGGTAGGGTGGCATGTGAAGGATGGTTTGTCATATGGATACATTATTATTGATTTTGTTTTTTTGATTTTGATATTGTAGAATAAGGAGAAAGTTAAGTGTTTATAATTGGAAGTTAATAACTGTTTGGTTTTTTTGCTTTTTTTTTCTGGATATTGTAGATTGATGTAGGTATTGTTTGATGGAATTGTGAGGGCTAGGTTGGGTTGTAGTTAGTTTGACGGCTTGAATGCCTTGGTCGAAAGTGGAATTGTGAAGATAATGTGTTATGGTTTTGGTGTGCTTAAGGTTAGATAATTAGTTGCGGGTCAGAGTAGTTATGAAATTATTTTATTTCCAGGTATCGACATGGTTTAATTTTTTTTGTTGTTGTTGCTGCATCCTCCGGTCTGGGGCATCGTACCGTGTATTGCCTTGGCTTCTGTCTTCGGTGTAGTTGACCTCTAGGTCATCATCACAGACGACCGGGAGGGATCGAGAGCATCCTTCGAGCGTCGAAGCTTCCCTTCCTGCTGTTGAGATCTGCTGAGCTGCTGAGCCCTTCGTCGTCTTCAGTTTGTGTTACGGTGTTTTGAAATTAGTAACTTTGTGTTGAACTTAGTGACATTATTGATTTGGCATTGTTCGGAGCTTCATCTACCGTGGCATCATGACCTCAGTGACAGTGTGGTCACCAGTGCCCAAACTGTAAATGCCCGCGAGGGAAGGGGAAAGAGTTGAGGTGTGAAAATTGATTGTGAAAAAAAAAGAAAGATGGTTCGAGTGTGTGAAGGGTGAATGGTATTGTATATGAGCTGTTGATGATCATATATGTATATATATATTTCTCAAACATAAGACCATCCATCAAACGTCCATGAATGTGCATGAAACTGATATTTCTGTAACAAACGTGTTTAAATGCATTTTCATTTAGACTTTAAGTTTTTTCTCTCTATAATTGAAAGCATCCGTTAAATACTTTGCAAATGATATCAAAATATCTTCTCTCTCACATGACAAAATAGCAGACAGGTTGTATGGGATACCCGAAATGAGACTTGAAAACAACACAATCTTTTCTAAATTTCCCCATATTCTTCACACCGAAATACAAAATGATATTCATCTTCATTTTCTTTGAAACATATTGGGCAAATCAGATTAATTTCAGAATTTGTAAACCATCTTTTATTGGCATTAAGTCCCATGCTTCTCGTTCGGAATCTAGCAAGTAAGTCTCTGTGCCTCTTACATGATATTATATTCAGGTAACGTTCCGCTTGAAATACATCTTTAAAAGAATGATAATAATCATACTTATGACTTTCTTCAATATCACTATGCCAATTTTGCATATAAGATGCAATCAGCCTATCTTTAAATTCTGCAAGAAAAGAGGATTCATCCTCAACATTTTGCATCATCCATATAATACCAAAACCATTAACTAAAAGCACTTTTTTAACCTCAAAAGCCCAATTTTGACGACCAAGTTCTAACTGATTTAATGTCATACAATAAGCCTGCTTATTTAATCTTGACATTGGTAACCGTAACAATCTGAGCCAGTACTTCACACATTTAACCACAGTTATGATAAACAGTGGAAAGCGACCTGTTTCACTCTGACACATTTTATTAGATGCATGTAGAGGCACATTCAAAAAACGTTTTATGGCAAAATTATGTATCTTTTCCATCTGATTATTCACATAAATTCCCCAAACGTCAGCAGCATATGTCATTATAGGCTGAACTTGTGTATCGAATAATTTCCAAAACAGCATTGGTTCAATAGAATTAAGTTTTCTCATACATCGGCAAATCTCTATTACTCCACGTTTAGCTTTACGACACATTTCTGACCATCCAACATTTAGGCTCAATTTTGTTGTAAAAATCATGCCAAGATACTTGTAAGAATTTGTAATTGTAATGTTATTGCTCCCATACCACCATTGTTCTCTCTCAGCTAAATACCCACCCTTCCTGAAAACCATAATATTTGTCTTTTCTAAATTGACTTTTAAATCTAATCGATCAGCTTCTCGTTTAAGTAAATTTAGCTGATTTTGTAATCCCACTACAGTATAAGAAAAAAGAATAACGTCATCAGCGAAAAGTAATAAGAAAACTTCAATTCCCCCCGCAACAAACTGAAACCCATGTTTTCCCTTTTTTGATATCTCTATAGCTAGCTCATTTATGAATAAAGAAAATAATTGAGGAGAATACACCCCTGTTTAACGCCTTGTGGGCAATCAAAATACTCTGAATAAAAACCTTTTTCACGGACACATGATGTAACTGTATCATAAATAGCTCTTAATGACTTATATAACTTCCCATTCACTCCAGACCTTCTCAGAACGTCCCATAATTTATTCCTGTTAACAGAATCAAAGGCCTTTTTAAAGTCAACGAAGGCTACATAAAATTTGGAGTTGTTGTTCAATAATACCTTTGTACCAAAGTAAACAGAGTAAATATATGATCAACAGTACTGTAATCCTTTCTGAAACCTGCTTGTTCTTCCATTATTTTTTTTCTTCTCTTGTAGCCCATGTGACTAAACGTCTATTCAGAATGTTGGTATATACTTTCCCTAATACACTGGTCAAAGAAACTCCCCTGTAATTATCCGGTTTATTTACATCGCCTTTCTTATGAATAGGTACTACTATTATTGACTTGGACCATTCTCGTGGGAAAACACCATTGTCAAACAATTCATTAAAAAGCTTAACCAGGAAATCACTAATGACATCGGAAGCATATTTAAGCATTTCAGCTATGATCTTATCAGGTCCCCCACTTTTACCTTGTTTTAACTTATCAATACTACTAAAATTTCTTCTTTTGTTATGGGGTCTTCAAACAAGGGCTCATGGGAATAATTGTCTAAATTCTCAGAAGATTCCTCAACATGATCATCAACTCCGGATTCACCAAAATTATGAAAAACTTCAAAAAAAGTGATCATACCAAAGATCTATAGGGATTTCATTACATACAATGTTTTTTCTGTTAATTGAGCGGATTGTTGACCAAAAGTATTTATGATCACTTATTGACTCCTTCAGCTTTCTTAATCGAGATTCATCATGTCTCAACTTTTTGTCTTTCCGTAAATCCTTATATTCTTTTAACTCATTAACATATAGCAGTTTTCCGCTCGACAAGATTGGTTTTTGAACGCAGATAAGATCTAAGCCGTCTTTTAACTGAACGTTTCTTTTCCTACTACACTCATCATCAAACCAGTCATCTTGATTACGTTTCTTTTTACCTACCATTCTTATCATGCATGCTGCTGCTCCATATAAACCCTTCACAAAGGTCGTAATACTCTCATTAATATTAGTGGTAATAAGGGACATAGATTTCTGTAAACATTCTTTGAAATCATCAGAACATATTTCATCTTTATATTGCTGCATGAAATCATGAGACCATACCACCTTTTCCTCTTCATGCACTATAGGTTCCTCACTCACTAGATCAGACTCAATTTTAAAGCGTAGTGTTACAGGCAAGTGCCAGGACAACACAAAGTCCTCAACACTCAAATCACAATAATTAAATAGATCATAGGAAACAATAAAGTAATCAATAACACTGCTACCTGCAGGAGAAATGAATGTAAATAGACCTTCCCTATCTCCAGAACAGCTACCATTCAAGATTCTTAAATCAAGAGACAAACAAAAATCAAGAAGTGAACGACCAAAATTATTAATTGTAGTATCTTTTGACACAACGACGACTACGACTCTCATTCACATCACACATATCGGAATCCATAAAAAAATCAAAACCAATAACAAAATCATCCAAATCCTGTTCTCCCAGTTGTTCTTGGCCTGTTCGAGCGTTTAAATCGCCACAGATCATAATGTAAACATCATCTCTATCTAGTATGTGTGACAAGCTTTCTTGTAAATAAACAATTCCGTCCTTGATTTCTTTTTCATTGTATGCTGGGACTTCCTTCTGGGGGTATGTAGCATGCTACTAACAACATCTTTCTCGCATCCAAACAACAATTTATTGATCTTTAAAACAAGAGCATTCTCACAATTAACGTGTATTTGCTTAACAAAATGAGCAAACTTTTTCCTGACTAAAAGTAAAACACCTCCAGAGTGTCTGCCATGCACAGATAATTTTCTAGCCGGTGCGACAAACTTTACATAATCACAAAACACAAAGGAGAAATCAAACGTGCTCCCAGCAAACGTTTCCGTAAGGCAGACAACATCAAACAAATTCACACAATTACAAACAAAAGATGCATCAAACATTTTGGAGGAAATATTCTCCACATATAGGAAAGGAAAGAAAACTGATAAGATGGATGGTCTGACAAATCTCATTTCTTTTCATTGGCAGATGACCGCAAAGATCTTTGAAAGTTAGAATTTCCCCGACTTTGCACAAACTTTCTCATCGTTCGTTGTCCCCCACCATCCCCCTTCGCCTGGGTCTCATTTCCAGCCCGTTGCTTGCCACGCGCTGAGCCAGTTTTGTGTCGAATGCGCTGGGCCTACCCTTCCACGACCTTCACCTTTACTGACGTCACTTGCAAGCAATGGGGAAGCCCCCCTCCACTCACATTGTTAGAACTAACAGACCGAGTGGAAGTATGTTCCGATGTCAACTCTGATTCGACTGCGTTTGCATTTTGATTGGATCTCTCTCGCGATTCCGAAAAGCATACTGCGCGAATCTGTCACAATATGCACGATCTTCACTCGCGCCAGAAAACCGTTTTTGACGAGGAGGGCGTGTCAGTCAAATCGCACTTCTCACGCTCACCTTGCACGACTTGTGCATAACTGCGATTGCCGTTTGTTTTGGATGGACCTCCATCACCCCCTTTACAAAGTATGCCACCATCCCTCGCCGTTTCGCGTCCGATACAATCTGTGCTTGGCGATGTGTTAGATCGTTCGCGATATTAACGCCTTTCAATCGCAGTTTTTCACGAAGCTGTTTATCACGTAGAATTCTCATCTTGTTCCCCCAATCCTGAACTTTGCTATTATTGGCCTGGGATTTCCCTTCCCCACACGATGAGCACGTACAATGTCATTCACACTCCATTCTTTATCA
>JADBJO010001091.1:260000-265000 GCA_016801955.1 Conus betulinus
CGTAAATGAAATTGTCATAGTACTACCAGGAAAATGATTGAATCGATTGTTCTCAGAACTAATCACTGACTGAATAAATACAGGGAGCAAAAGGTAATTACACAGTGATAAAGAAAAGAATGAACGAATGATGAAAGAAGGACAAATGGGAGGGTGGGAAGGAGCGGTTCAAGTAAGATGGTTGTGAATGTAAGAAAATACAGGGACTGTGCACGTATTGGTTTGCTGACTATTTCTGGATCTTGATGCCACGTGAGAGGTAGGTCTGAGTCTGGCAATGACTTAAGGTTGTGTTTACCTTGACACATCTATTGAGCTGGAAGGAGGAGGGGGGGGGGGGGGGGGGGGGGGGGGGGGGCGGGGGGGGGCGGCCAAATGAAGAGAGTCTGGCAATGAGGTAGGATTCCTGCAACGTGAGCTCAAAGTGATCAATCTGAACATGCACTCCGCGGCAACAGCGGGATTAATTAATACACAAAACAAACTGACATTTATTCCAGACAGTCGTAGCCTTTCGATACAGAAAAAAGTGTCATAAACAGCACACTTCGATCAGAAACAAACACATGTTATCATTCGATCAGAAAACAAACACATGTTATCATTAACATCAAGTCGTGGAACGGAAAATGAGGCAGGAAGACGTCAACAGTTAACAACAAAAGTGGCCTCCCCTTGCACACATTGGCGACTGGTTACCACACAACGCTCTAGTGTTACGTTACCTCTCTCATGCGATTGTTTCACCACCGCAAAAGTTACGTCCCTTATTCTGCCAGCTCAGTTTGGCAATGCTTACATGAACTGAACAGCAGAGCTGTTAAAACATATTGACCTCCCTTGAGTCCTACTGGATTTTCCAGCTTAAGCTTCAAAGACTTGCATTTCTTACTGATTTTCGACACGATTTCCGTCAACATTTTCATGACACTTTCTTCACATTTCTGTATTGTGTTCTTCGCTAGCTGCCTTTAAGGCCATAAGTATGGAAGCATACTCAGGGTTAATGCGATAATGATTGTTTCCTCCAGGAAAACAGATATGGTTATCGATAAAAAGAATTGAGAAAGAAGTGAGGCAGGGAACAGTAAACAAGAAACAGCAAACAAGTAGGGTAACTTTTGCTCCCATAAAAGAACTAACACAGAGTAACTTTTATTCAAAACTGGGAAACAACTATTATCTTAGGATCAGGCGCTGTTTTCCAACGGATCACATCTCTGTTTTTCCTGTATCCTGGAGATAATAATTGGTATCCACGTTTTCCCTGAAGATTACAAGTGTTTTTCACTGTTGTGCTTGGGAGAGTAACCGTTGTTTTCATTTTCTGAGGAAAACAGATTTTTACCGCGAGGAAAACGTCGTTAACAGAGAGAAAACAGCTACGGTCGCCATTAACCACGACAAGTAAGCATGGGGTCGGAAAAATAAGGGAAATAGTTTGGGATCTTAACAATGACACCGAAGATAATTATTTTCCTTGGAAAAATAGGGGGAAAAAAAAAACCCTTGTGATCTCGGGGGAAACAGCTAAAACCTGAAGATAACAGCCGAGATCCTCAGCGCTGACAGCTTCACCCTGTATTCCTGAAAGATGAAGAGCAGTTTACCTGGGGAACACTTGTTATCGGTGTATGATGCTAGCATGCTCCCATACATCAGGTTGTGAGTTCACGGTACGAAGAATCCAACCAATTTTTTAGGTGATATGTCTGTCAGATAAAGCTGGTGAACAACAACAATGTCGTGTTTTTCTCATGATTCTTACATGGGAGGCGAATATCGGCTACAGACGGGCGTAATAAATTACCACGTCATACGAAAGAATTCAGTGGGTCCCACCACACGCCAACGAATAACTACACTTCTGCTCCATCTCCCCCCTCTTTGCAAGTCACTTCTCTAAAAAAAAAAAAAAAAGAAAAAAAAAAAAAAAAAAGAAAAGCCGACACAACAACAACGACAGCAACAACAACGACACGATTTATTGTCCGCCACCACTCTCAAATCCTCCTCACTCTCAGTCATCATCGAAGACTAGCCCCAAAACGAAGGTTCAAGGCATACAGTATCTAGCTCGGCCAGCTTGCTCCTTACGCCTTCCTGGCCACCAGCCTGGACATCAGGATGTCACTCCTGTAGCCCCCAGGGTCTTTGCTCATCACCAGCTTCTGAAACTTCCGGTACAGCACATCCAAGATGGCTGCCTTCTCTGCATCAGTGCGCATGTCCGCCAGGCTGCTGCGGAAGGTGCTTTGACTCCACACTTTGTGTGCATTGACCAGGCTGGCGGCGAAGTCTGCTTTGATGGTGGCCGGGGTGGCGGCTGCAACAGTGGGTGCGAAAATGCAGCTTAAAGAAAATAGTCAATGATGCTCTTTTTTGTCGCTGCCTGATCACAAAGGCGAACAAAGGACCATGCTAGAATTCAGCTAAATATGTAACAAAATTCCTCCTCCAATGAAATCCTCCTTAGACGTGTTTGTTCTAAAATATTTTTCTCTTTGTGTGCATTGAAATTACACCCCCCTCCCCCCCCCCCCCCCCCCCCCCCCCCCCCCCCCCCCCCCCCCCCCCCCCCCCCCCCCCGACCCTATTCTCATATGATCCATTTTTATGGATTTCCTGGGGCACTTTAAAGATTCTACAATTTTTATTCCAAATCTGAAAAAAAAAAAAAACCAATCTGTAATGTGATTTCGGCCAGTAATTCTAAACAAGAGGGGTGTAAACCCTGTGCGCTATTGCCGATTTCTGCACACATCCAAGGTTGTCATCATTCGTTTGTAACCAGAAATGTTCCTTTGACTTGTGGTCAGTTTGATACAAAGAGGTATCCAAATCCACCCAACTCTCAACAATAATCCTGTAAACAATCCTGAAATGGGGCAGACATACATACAAACTTATAGAATCTAGGAAACCCAGTTTAAGAGTGCTACGTCTGGGCAACACCACCAGCCAACCATACCCCCTCCTTCCCCCAACCACCCGTCTCTTGGCTGACCGGTCATCACCGTGTAAGCTTGGAATGCACAGGGGATGACCATTCTTCATGCGGATCCAGCTGTACACCAGTCTGTCCAATAATCCCTCCACACACTTGCTTCCACACCCTTTCCTACCCTTCCTACTACCTGCGCACTCCCTGCGTGCGTCCTCTGCTTCACACGGACTAACTTCTTGCCTAAAAAACAAAACGAAACAAAACAAAAGCTGACGAGTTTGTCCGTTGTGAATCAGTTGTCCTAAGCCGAACCCTTCACAGATACAAGCGCGCGCGCGCACATGTGTGTGCAAGCACACACACACACACACACACACACACACACACACACACACACTCCACACGCACGCACACAGGCATTCAATACTCCGCCCTTCTCCATCTGCTCCCACGCGGTCCCGTCCCTCCGCTACTCACCAATCACCCCCCTCCCCCTCCCCTTTTTTTCCCCTCACACCCCATCCCACACCACCCAAGTCTGATTGTCCCTCCAGGAAAGATACTAACAATTTTTTTTATGCCACTGACGAGCGACCCCCCTCCTTCCCTCTTCCTCCTCCACTCTGTCCCTCCGGTCTCGCCTCTCCATCTCCATCGTCAACATTACTAATCTCTCCCTGTCTCCATCCCCACCCTTGTCCACGGGACTCTCCGCTTTCCACTCCGGCTGACCTCTAGGCTGATTGGTCCTCCCCTGAGCCTTGAAGACACAGGGACTGACGAACTCTTCATAGTGAACCAGCCGTAGGCCACTTTGACGTACAGCCGATCCTTCCGTCTCAAATGGCCACTTCGACTCTGGGCAGTGCGGTACACCATTTTGAAGGTGCATCTCTCGTATTCCTCCTGCAAAGAAGCATCGTTAGGCAAAAAAAAAAAAAAAAAGAGCGGTTAGCATTTCCACCATCAACACCACTGTCACTAGTGTTGTCTCATTAACATCAACAACAATGACAGAAGCAAAAACAGAATTAGCGCCATGTGAAAGCATACAACCACAAAATAAAGCAAACAACGCGTTTCGACCTGTTTGGTCTTCCTCAGGCAAGTAAAGTAACAACCTAGACTATGAGAAC
Organism: Conus betulinus; assembly: GCA_016801955.1. Lineage (NCBI taxonomy): Eukaryota > Metazoa > Mollusca > Gastropoda > Neogastropoda > Conidae > Conus > Conus betulinus. The sequence goes on from JADBJO010001091.1 coordinate 264,084, forward strand.
GAAGGACGAACAGACAGTCCCTCTACACGACATACCACACACACAGTACAACGTGAACGCAGTACAATTTTAAATGCTTTAAAAAATCGCTCTCTTTCACGTGATACGAGTCAAGGCTCAATCTGTCAGTACGAAAGTTCCACATTTTTGGATACACCCGTGTCTGGGGTCATCTCCACCACACCAGACCCTGTGACCCTCATCGGTGATGGCCTCTCGCTATCCAACTCGTGTCAGCTAAATCTTGACACGTCTTACCCAATAACTTGTTGTTCAACTCCATTACTTTTCAACATACATCAAGCTCGCAAACGTTCGCAAACGTTCATGGTGATGGTGAACTTCTGAGAAAGTGGAAGTTTGTGTGCCCTGACAGCATACTTTTTCACCTCCACCCTGCATCACAGCAGTGAAAAACGGTGTCCTTGGCAGTTCGGTGTATTGCTGTCCGAGTGTTTCTCCTGGCATTGCAGTGGGACATGGGGAAACGTGTGGTGGTGCCTGCATTCCTTCCAAGTACCCTAGCGTCGGAGAGGGGTTGATAAGAAAGATGGTCCATGCCAGATCTGAACAGAAGACCAGGGTTTTCTAACTGTCCTATACAATAGCTTCCGAGACAAAATTTTACCATTGAGCGAACCCTCCACTAAGTGTACACTAGTTATCCAAAGACGGTTAGACCTGAAACCTGAGGGTTAATGCCAAGTTCTGAAGAAGATTCAAGCAAAGGCTGTTCTGCACGATTCTGAGCAGCTATCAGCGTTGATGTGACTGACAATGCTTGTGCTATCAAACAGTAGTACAGATCACATATATTCACCCCCTTGCATTCATTTTGGAAACTCTAACTATACATTCAAAATCTCATTTTATAACTCTCTCTCTCTCTCTCTCTCTCTCTCTCTCTCTCTCTCTCT
>JADBJO010001091.1:270000-285000 GCA_016801955.1 Conus betulinus
CAATTTTTGAGAAAGATCGGCCAAGTACTTTCTGAGATATTCCTCAATAAAGAAGAGAAACCGTTATGGGCCGTCATAGCCGTTAGTAACGGATATAAACGGTAAACTTAAACATTGAGCATTATTCGTGACCCATAATGAACATACCTACAAATTTTCAGAAAGATCGGCCCGGTAGTTTTGTCTGGAGCGAGTGGGAACACATTTTGACCACACGGACGGACACACACACACACACACACACCCACACAAACACACACACACACGCATTTCTTCGTTCCCATTGTAAAGTACTCCCTGTTCTATAAGACCTAGGGTAATACTAAAACACAGAAGACAAGTGAGCCACATATTTGGAGCTTTTGTTTGCACACATTAGATAACAACATCTTTTCTCACAAAGTACATTCTACTGACAATCTTCTTCGACCAGTGCACTGGGATTTTCATTACAAGATGTTTTTTGTCAGTTCTCACCTTAAGATGTTTGCGTAGGTCCACCTATTCGATCATTTCATGGTTGGTTTGTTTTTTTTTGTTTTTTTTTTTTTTTTTTTTTTACGATGTTGCTTTAACATGGATTTCTGCTTTCTGAAGTCCGTTACAAGCTTTTTTTTTTTGTGTCTTAACATTTTGTTCAAAATAATTTTGAATTGATCAGTTCCAACACCTGTCAATTTCTCTCCAGTAGTCAGTCTCGTCATCAGTAATCAGATGTCCTGTCGGTTTGCGATGATGAACAGAAATAGCACGAGCACTGTACCTTGTGGGGTACCAGTGTTTTTGTAAAGGAAGCAGTGGATACTTATGAGGTGGAGCTATATATGTTACATGGGAGACGCGAAACGTTCTGTATAGAGTAAAGCGTGCAGTACTGTTTCCCCTCTGACTATTTTTTTTTTTTAAACAGCCATTTTGCGCCGAATATGTGAAGAGAAGTGGTTTCTCGTTCTTCGTTTTTACTGTCCTAAAAGTTGTTTTTTTTTGCCTGCGGAAGACCCAAGAGGTCGAAATGCAATGTGTTTTTGTCCTGTAATCAGTTTGTCTGTGTCCTTGGCGGTAACTAATCTCTTTTCTTTCTAAATTTTACTTTTTTTGTGTGTGTTGCTGTTGATGAGGAAACAGGTTTCGAAGTAATTGCACGCGTATTCTCACTTCACAACGAGCTTTTTGTTTTGTGGTGAGATGCATTTCTGGCGTACTGCATTTTGAGCCCATGTTTTACAAGCAGCTATAGTTGCTGTGCCCCCCACCTTGAAATCACACACAGATGAGAACTAGACAGGTCCGCTTCAGATTCTTGGTGTGATAAACTTCGTTTCGGGTCGATAATTCCATCGCCACGCAAAAATTAATGGAGCGTATCGTTGTAGCTTCAGGGAACAGGCACAGAGAAAAACCAAGCAGGCGGATCTTGCATATAGTTCATTTTGTGTACCAGTCGAACAGTTGGAGACGCAGAGCAACGGCTCGAACGTGCGGCATTTTGCGAAGGGTACTTTATTGTATGGGCATACCTCAAAAGAAACAGTTTTAAAGTCCATCTTGCCCTAAATTGTGTGGGCTTCTTAAGAGCCGTGTACTTCGCGTAGAAAAAGCGTTGTGTGACTTAGGCCTTAAGAGTTACAAACTGAAATCTTTAAAAAGGATTAGAAAGAGAGGGGATTCGTTACCGCCAAGGACATCGACAAAGAAAGTACAGAACAGGACAAGGCATTCGGTTTCTTTGCTTCTTCTGCAGATGATGATAATCCGCGTTTGCTCCCCCTCCTTCTGTCGCTCACCCCTAGCCCATTTTACACGTATACCCGCTCATTAGTTTAATCCCTTCTCACCACCTTTCATTTCGCTGCGAACAAATAATTTGCTGTCTAGCTGTAGTTTTCTCTGTCCAGTTGTAAATGTCTGTTTGCTTGCTTTTGCGCTTCTTTAATATCTTTCTCACCCCCTGTTAAAAAAGAATTCTAGCCTTCAGACCACCCTTGATCTCTCTCTGGTGCTTTGTTGCTGGCAAAATTCATAAGGTCTCTTACTAGAATAACAATATACACCACAATAGTTTTTCATTGGTACTGCCTTGCACTCATGCAATCTCATCTCTCTCTCTCTCGCATGCTTACAGTGTCTCCAGAAACATGGTTGACGCGTTGGAGAAAATGACGTCACATGTGCTGTCGGGGACGCACTGCCTGTAGAAGTTGACGTTGCTGACGATGGGGTATATATGTTGCTAAACCGGGACACGTAACTCGTGCCGACTGCACAGTGGATTGTCAAGGGTTCGCGGAAATGAACACGAAGGAATCTTGTCCATAGATCATGATGTACAAAATGACCAGAATAAGGGGCGACTTCAAGTCATGTTTGTTTACAGACCAGCCGATGATTATACAGACCTCATCAGAGCAACAAGCGAGCTGAAAACAAACCTATGTACAAATCAAGGTTCAAAAGCAAATCATCGATCAAGTCACTTGATTAACTAACGAAGTCTAGCACCAACCATGATTTTAGTCAGATCAAATGAATTTCTTTTTTTTTTTTTTTTAGGTGTGGGAGTCTTTCAAAATCAAACAATCAAAAGAACACACACACACACACACACACACACACACACACACACACACACACACACACATTTTAAGCGGTTTATGTTTCCATCTCAATTTCATGATTTTAACTCCAGACGGTATGGACCAGTTATCTTCTCAGTTTAGTTCTAACCGTCCAGTTCGTAAGGTAAATAACTGGTGGCATCTATCCAGAACCAACAGAACAGGTTCCCAGACGACCACAGACAGCAAAACGGTGCCCCATTTCATGAGTATCCACCAATGGAATCCATGAGTCACTACCCCCCCCCCCCCCCCCTCCCTTTCTCACAGACACACCTCAATGCCGACACAAACTTCAGGCGCCTCTGATCGTTCACTTCATTGCCCTTTTCTTCCACAACGCCCCCCCCCCCCCCCCCCCACCCCCTCCCTCCCTTTATCACCGAGACAACTCACTGCCGACACAAACTGCCTTAGATTTCAGCTGCCTTAGATCTTACATGTTCAGCTGCCCCTAGATCTTACATGGCACAAACCCCCCCCCCCCCCCCCCCCCCCCCCCCCCCCCCCCCCCCCCCCCACCTCCACCCTGTGTAACTGCAATCAAACAACTCAGTCAAACCAAGTCCTACCGCATTATCCCCCCCCCACCTCCCCTTCTGATAACGAACCGTGTTGCTCCTGTGTACACTAGACGCTTTCATGACCCCATATGATAATCCTGACAATACCGTGACAATGACACAAACATCACCCTCAGCTCTTCCTTACGACCAGTCTTTGTTCAGGCTTATGACATCCTACGTCAACACTCAAATGCAACAGTGTCAATCTGCTCGTTGAAAACAAATGGTGTGTGTGTGTGTGTGTGTGTGTGTGTGTGTGTACGAGTGCGCGCGCGTGTGCATGTGTGTGTTTAAGTTTCATCATGATTATATATATATATATATATATATATGTGTGTATTATGCGTGTGTGTGTGTGTATATATATGTATGTATATGTGTGTATGTATACATGCGTTATACATGCATATATATATGCATATGTTACATTTTCCCATTTACTTCATCTTCAAAAAAAAAAAAAAAAAAAATTCCCCTCAATTTCAAATCTTTGCCAAGTCATTACTATAATGATGGAAGAATTGTTAACCTGCACTTGTTTTCCCCCACTACTTAATTGTTCAGCATTTATATATATATATATATATAATATATCTAAAAGGAAATAGACAGTGTGGAATTGGTGCTTGTGAAAGTGTTGCTTCTCGCTGGACTGTGGTGGAAGTCACTAACTGAAAGATCTGAAGTTTTCAAAATGGAATGACTGATGGCGGACAACGAAGCAAAATTTAGAAGGAGAGGGGGTTAGTTACTGCCAAGGACATTGACAAACAAAGCACAGGACAAGACACGATGCATTTCGACTCTTGGTCTTTCTGAAATGCATCGTGTCTTGTCCTGTGCTTTGTTTGTCAATGTCCTTGGCGGTAACTAACCCCCTCTCTTTCTAAATTTTGAAAGAAGATCATTTGTATTGTTGTAGACAGTTGCTTCAGGCCACTGCTGCAGCGAATGGTGGCCATGTGGGTATTTGTTGTGTGTGTTGAGAATACACAAACATTATCTTTTCTAGTTTTCTCAGAAAGAACACTTTTCTGTGTTCAAACGTTTATAGATAGAAATATTGCCTATTCGCACTTTGATTGTGAGTTTCGCTTATTTTCGCTTTTCGATCATGATTAACATAAATCATATTAGTCTTTTCTTTGTATATTGTGTTTGATTTTGCTTAGACTGACTACAAGACTTGCTCAAGGCCTCGGTATCTTTGCTCAGGGCTCGAGCGAGTGTGTGTATGTATGATAAATATGTAAAGTCACATATATATATATTCTTAAAAATTCCATTTCACTTTTTGTTAGATATATTTGAAATTTAAGAAAACTGTTCTTGACTAAGTCCACAACTAACTGCAATATGTCTTTAACTTTGGATACATGGCCTACTAAACAGGGACTCCGAAGAGGCTATTTGAATATAAGCAACTCAAGAAATAAAAAAGACGATGTTGCAACTATTCTCCATAACAGTGGTACAGCATTCATTTATTTTTTGTTTTGCGGAATCCTGTTTGTTCTCAGAAATAACAGATGCTGATATAAGCATACCGGGATATGAAATATTAGACTTGATCCGTGTAAGCCTAAAAGTACAGGCCTACTTTTGTACCTAGCATCTTCATTAAACTGTAAAAAAAAAAAAAAAAACAGCCTTGAAAATGACAGGACTGAATCTGTATGGATTGAAATCAGTATGAAAAACAGTAAACCACTTATTATAGGATTTTTTTTATACAGAAATCCATCTGAAACTTTGAACTGGCAAGATAAATTTCATGTTCTCAGGGATGAAGTAACAATGCTAAGCTTTGAAACTATTATTTTTGGAGACTTTAATATAGATTTGATGAAAACTACATCCAAGTGGCATCAAAACTACACCTTACACGGTCTTGAACAACTTATTGACATACCAACCCGTATAACTGAACAGTCAAGTACCTTAATAGATCACATTTATACAAACACAAAACAGTCCATCATTGAAGTATGCTCTCCGCCATGTGGATGTAGCGATATAATCCTGTTTGTCTGACGTGGTTCAAAAACCATATAAAAATTCCAAAAGTAGGGCACAAGATTATATATTATAGGAGCTTTAGAAACTTTAAGGAAGAAAAATTTCCTTTCAGACCTTGCTACAGCACAATTGGAATATATATACCAAATAAGAGATCCTGATGAAGCAACTGAATTTGGATTATTACATTTATTTCTGTGTATAACAAATGCTCCATTCATAAAAAAAGAGTCAGACAAGAAACAAAACCACCGTGGATAACAAAAGAAATAGATATCGAAATTAACATAAGTAATCAGTTAAGCAATCTGGAACAAATAAAGAATTCCGTAAACAAAGAAATAAGGTAAACTCAATGAAACGTAAATTTAAGCGTAATTAATTTCAAAAGATGTTAATTTCTACAAAGGATTCACGTCAGATTTGGAAAGCCATTAACATGTTGAATAATAAACAAGTCTCAAGAAATCAGGAAATTATCACAGATGTAACTGCAGATCAATTAAACAACCATTTTGCTAGTATCAAAGAAAAAAAATTATATCACATGATAGGTCCAATGAAAATGACCTTGAGCATTTAAAACACTACCTTGATTTAAAAGATATTAGCTTTTCCTTTACCCTCTAACCAATGACTGTTATGGACGTTAGTAAAAGTATTTCATCTTTAAAACAATCAGGTACACGCGATTTAGATGGTTTAGATGCAAAAAATACTAAAGATTTTGTGTCCAATGATTACTGATACGCTAATGTATTTGTACAATTTATGCATAGAGAAACAAACCTTTCCCTTGAAATTTAAGGAAGCTAAAGTAATTCCACTTCATAAATCTGGCGATAAGTCAATTCCATCAAACTATAGACCAATTTCTATTTCATCTGCTTTATCTAAACCTATGAAAAAGCACTTGCAAAATTTACTATATTCTTACCTTACTAAAAACAATTTACTCCACGACGGTCAATCTGGTTTACGTAAAAATCATCCTGTCATATAACCCTTGTACAGCTTATTGATAGCCTCTTATGCAGTATAATGAAAATAGATTTACTGGTATTCTTTTTTTTTTTTTTATAAACTTTGAAAAAGCTTTTGATGTAATAAATCATTCTCTCCTGTTGCGTAAACTGGAACTCTACAATTAACTCCAGAATTCATAAATTTAATTTCCTCATTTCTATGTAATAGGAAACATTCGGTAACAGTCAACAATAAAACGTCAAACTTAATGTCTATCAATATGGAGTACCACAATGTTCTGCATTGGGCCCTCTACCGTTTACTGTGTACGTCAATGATTTACCTTATTTTCTTGAAAGTAAATGCAAAATGTTTGCCGACGATACACCTCTTCATTCCAGTGATTCAGATCCATATAAATTAGCCAGTAAACTCCAAACGATGTTAAAAAACTTATCGAATGGACTCAGTTGAACCATATGTCCTTAAATGCAAGCAAAACCAAGTGCATGTTTGTATGTGCCCGACAAAATAGGCAAAAGATGAAGTCAAAAATGTCCACCATTGTTTATATCTGACCAAAAAATAGAAGAAGTCGACTCACATAAAATACTAGGTGTAATAATTGATAAAGATTTAACATGGACCGACCACATAACGTCAATGGGGAAACGTCTCTCAAAAAATTACTTCAATTAGCCAAGATTGAGAACTTCCTGGACACCCATTCTCGAAAGCTCTTCTTCTATGCTCATATTCTATCAATCATTGATTACGCATCAGCCTTATGGGATAACTGCAGTGAAACAAATTGAAATTATTCATTGAATGTATAAAAGAGCATTAAAATTAGTATTACTGAAATCAAGCACTCTAACAACAGAAGACTATAAACAACTTGACTTCTACAACAAACTTTTGTTCAATAAGGCAGTATGCATGCATAATGTTACAAACGGATATGCTCCTAAAAAGATAAGAGAGATTCATTTACAACTAACACTTATAGGCACAGTCATTTATTATCCTTTCCTAGACCAAGAAATAATCTGTATAAATCTAGTCTTTTGTACTCCGGTGGAAATATATGGAACAAGCTACCAATCACTTTGAAAAAACATAAAGAATAAAAATCAGTTTAAGAAAAAAAATCTGAAAAAGCATCTCATGGATGGTTAGCAATTAATATTTTTTTCAAATTCCCTTGAAATAACTCTTCGGTGATTTTACATGATGTATCCTTGTGTATATATTTATACCTATGTACATGTCTGTTTATGCGTGTGTATGCTTTGCAGACAATGTATTGATATTGTACATAACTCTCTCTCTTGTTACTTCCTTGATATGATCACTATAATAAGGCTTGATTTTTGTACTCCCTCTCCTCCACCCCCAAGCTTCCATCCTAAACCCCTCCCTCCTCCTAGTTCCTCCCCCTCCCCCTCAGATTTCACCCCCACCACCTCCCTCGACCTTTTCCGCTGATTTTCCTCTTTGTATTTCTTCGTTTTTATTATTTTATTTTCAAGTTTCTCTTGGTTTTTATGATGGCTTGATGTAAAAAAAAAAAAAAAAAAAAAAAAGCAGTTTCTCTGCTTATTCAATGTTCCATCTGGAAATAAAATTTTGACTTGACTTCACACACACACACACACACACACACACACACACACACACGAACACAAGATCATTACCACCGAGCCATTTAAACAGGCTGTTGAAATCATTCTTTTCCTGGTCCTCGTAGATAATCTGAATAGGCAAGTCTTCTCCATGGTTTTCCCTCAGGTGACCTGTCAACCCAAACATATTCGACGTAGTATCAGCATGTAATCATCCATCTATCAGGTTCCATCATCAAGGGATGCAAGTCTGGACTATTTATTGTAGAGTTACCAGTCCTAGTCCTGTGGGTGAAGTGCGAAGTCAGACGCTTGCCGATCTCTCCATCTTTAACCATCTGCAGACCTACCAATGACCGACTCCCGTCTCCTTGAGCCTACACATGCAGATAATCAGATGCACAGGTGACACATCCTGTAATCTATGTACAGGGGCCATACTGACGATACCAGGTATAGCCTGTTTCATCATTCTTTTCCGACTAAGGCTCAAGTGTGAGCTAAAACAACAACTAAGGAGACACAGAGAGAAAGACAGCAAGAGAGAGTATAGGGACTAACATGGTCATGGAAACTGAAACTACAACTTGTGGTGTGGTGTGCTAAAGAATTCGAACCTAGTATTGAACACAAACAAACTTAATTACCAAGGTCAAAACAGAAGCATTAAGATATTCGATTTACCTCATATACATAAAACGACATTGAGTACAATACTAAGGATAATGCACATCCTTTAAAACGCGCATGGAATAGTCAAGAAACTAGTAGCAAATGACCGATGCGGCAACCACCATTATCCTCTTTCTTTTATTGGATTTTCATTTCATTCCTTTATATTTTTTTAAAATTTTAACCATAAACACAATAAATGTTACCTTTCTCGTTAGTGGTCGGAAAGTCTTTTTTTTTTTCTCTATGTAAGTATGGTCACCGGCTTTGCTATTATTACTGTTGTTGTTGTATTTCCATGCACCCTAATAGTGACATCTTCACACTGGCAGCGACTATGATCTTATTTCTCACTCTCGCATATCCAGCTGACATTGTTTTTCCTAGGTTAATTTTCTGATTCACAGATGTGTATGTAATATTTTCCAAATGGTAATTACACAAGGGCTAATCAACGATCATAACCACAAAGCAACTATTATCGTCAAGTGAGAGGGGTGAGAGTGAGGGGGGAGGGCTAAGTAGCTCTGGTGTCCTGCGTATGTTGGATCAGAACAGGCGCCTAAGTGATTTCGGCAGCAGTGCAGTGTCTCCTCTGGTGGGTTGCCTCATGACGACTCGTCCATTGACTGCTCCCTGTACACTGCTGGGCTATGACGGGACAAGCCGTAGTGTGACTGTGGACTGAGATCCAAAATGAGCGGACTGGGAAGAATGCCGCATAGGTAGTCCGGAAGATGAGATAGGAACAAAACAAACAAACAAACAAAGAAAACAATGACCGGACCGTTTCCTTTGTTCAGGCCAGTACAGTGGGTGTTTCAGGAGTCATACTCACCGATCACTCGGCCGATCAAAGGCAGGGAAGCATAGCCGTCACTGGCACCATAATCAGCAAAAGTGAACACGCCTTGGGCCCCAACTGGAACTGTGTCTGCGTGATGCCAGTATGAGACATGATGATTATACGCAATGAAGACACGCGTATCAGCGTATGGGCATGCACGCACACTCGCATGCACGCCGGCGTGCGCATGCAACCAACATGTTCGCATCCCCTCTTTTCTCCCCCCCCCCCCCCCCCCCCCCCCCCCCCCCCCCCCCCCCCCCCCCCCATTCAACCCCCACCCACACACACACTTAGTAGTACACATTCACACACGCACACACACACACACACACACACACACACACGCGCGCGCGCGCGAGCACACAGAGACGCACAGAGAGAGAGAGAGAGAGAGAGAGAGAGAGAGAGAGAGAGAGAGAGAACAACACATTACGTAACACACACATACTCTCTCTCTCTCTCTCTCTCTCTCTCTCTCTCTCTCTCTCTCTCTCTCGTTCACATAGTTGCGCACGCGTGCGCGCGCGCTACACATGCACAATACGCTCACTTCGCAAAATACGGGTCACCAGGTGTCACGGTCACTAAGCAACACCTTCACCTAGCAACATACCAAACAAAACATGAACCAAGCTATACACTCACATAGCGGTACGGTCACCAAGCAACACACCACGCAAATCTCACTAAGTGGCACACTCATAAACTAAAGCAGCGCACTCACAGTTTAACGCACTTACCATCAGATTAAAAAAAAAACACACACACACACCAGGCATCTGAATCACCGAGCAAGACATTCATCACGCACACACACCCGCCAAGCAATACACTGGCTGAACAGCACATCCACCGAGCAATACCCTCACTAAGCAACATATCACCGAGCGATTCAAGTCACTAAGCAACTCACTCAGCGAGCAACTCATTCAACCTCCGGGTAACCAAGTCACCGAGCAACGCATCCACCGAGCAATGCACTCGCCAGACAGCACGCCCACTACACAGCATGCTTATCAAGGCGAGGTCACGAAGCAACACACTCACCAGCCAACACTCTCAATTACTATGCGACTCAGTCGCTAAGCAACACACTCACCAAGCAGCATAATTCACCAAGCAACCTAGCATCTCAAGTCACTAAACTACACACTCACCAAGTGACATGTCCATCAAGACAAGCGCTTACCAAGCATAAGCCAAACAACTCACTTACCGAGCAAGGACAAAAGCAAGTCCGCGCATGACGATACCATTTGCCTGCTTAGTTGTCCCAGAGTATTGCCATAGTGACCGGCACCCGAATCCCAGAAGGGAAGATGGGCTTCATTCTCAAGTCTTGGTTCTAAAGGAAACAAACAAAGAAATCGACAAAACAAGCCAATAACAAAGAGAAATGGAAAAAAAAAAAAAAAAAAACATGAGAAGAGCAGATAAGAAGCCATTCAGGCCAAAGGAACAGGAGAAGGCAAGAGTTCCGCATCGCCCAACGCCCTGCACCGTCTGTGGCCGACTGTGTGCTTCCATGATAACCACATGAGGACCTGTTCTTTCAAAGGACTGCCTGTCTGCTCGTCTGCCAAATTGACAGGAAGTCCACATTAAAAAAAAATAAGAGAGAGAGAGAGAGAGAGCGAGAGAGAGAGAGAGAGAGAGAGAGAGAGAGAGAGAGAGAGAGAGAGAGCACCGACGATATATACATGTCGGCAGAGTATATGTAAAGCGAAATTTCCATGAACGCGAATTTGAAGGCAGAATGCGAGTTAAAGTAGCTGGAGTACTCGACTTTCACGGCCAGCGTTCTAGTCACTCTACGAAGGCTTAAGCACTTAAGAAAACGCAAACGTTGCACGCATTTTTGACGCAAACTTTATTCCTCCTCGAGAATTGTCTTCCTTTCTTTTCTTGTGGACGCAAATTTCTCCCAGAAGTGGGTGAGACACAGTCTTCGCCATGTGACTTCTTGTCTGAGACAGGGCTCGAACCAGGTCCCTTTCACAATGAACAACATTGAGCAGTCTGTTGCCGTGTCAAGTGCATGTTTTTCTGTTTGTTTTTCAGTCGTGCATATATCCTTCGCAATGACATAGCCCGGCCCACGGACAGGGCAGGTAGGCTCTAGCCTGAGCCTGATCATGGCTTTGTAACCTCTCTCCTTCATAGAGATAGTGAAGGCTTTTCAGTTTCGTCAAAGAAAACTCACAGGCTTTACTGGCTTTGTTAGTGATGTGGAAGATATGGAAGCCTTTGCTGATTCTTGTGAAATGGTACTGCTATGGATGAAAAAAACAATCAGCCAGTTCTCAAAAATAGCCAGTCTGGCAAACCAAACACATACACACACACACACACACACACACACACACACACACACACACACACACACGCAAACACACACAGAGAGAGAGAGAGAGAGAGAGAGAGAGAGAGAGAGATACACTTCGACACGCGCGCAAACATTTTACCAAAGGCAATGTGCATCATCATCCTTGTGACGAACCCCACATCACAGTGTGACGTGCCTGCGTAATTTTCTTAAAATCAAGGACTGCAGATCGCATTGTAATTTCCCTGGAAATGTCCCGATTCTCCTCATAGAATTTCCGTTATTTACCGGTACCATTCAAGGCAAATCTGATGGGCTTCATGGGTTCACAGTTACGAAAGCAAGTACCAAGCTGGTACACGTCCACCCGGCTGTTCTGCTGGAGCGGAGAAGATGACTGTCTCACTCTCGCACACCAATCTGAAGGGCAAGTGGCATTAACAGTGGGACACGTTACAGAATAACCTACTTGTAAAAAGCACCAGACTTCGTCAGCAGCCTGTTTATCCCTTCGATCACTTTCTGAGCCAGAGCCTCTACGCTTGAAGTGGAGGTGGGGCGTTCATCCTACTTTCCCCACATTTTCCCCCCTCCCTCTCCACCGACTCACACGCACCATGCAAATCTGTCGGTTCCATTACTGATGGGGATTCTAATGCGAATTTTAGTATTTTGAGGTTTGATACACAGCATCTGGGTTTTTCATGTACTGGTGTGTGGTGTCATGACGCTTTTACTCTTTGAGAAACACAACACCAACCACAGCAAACCCACTAGTCACACACACACACACACACACACACACACACACACACACACACACACACACACACACGCGCGCGCGCGCGCGCGCGCGCGCGCGCGCACCCCCCCACACACACCAATTTATTACATATTGTCTCACAAATTGGTAGTTCCCCTATGAGGTCGGCCTTATGGCGAAAAGAATTCCACGAAGAAGGCCCAGAAGCGAGACAATAAGCACAAGAGTATTTTGCTGCTCTTCCCTCCCCCTTCAGCCCCCCCCCCCCCCCACACACCTTCCCTCTCATCTCCCTATATCTCCGATCCTCTCCCTTCTACCACCACCTCCTCCCCTCCCCCTTCCATCTCCCCTCCCTTCTCTGGCAATAGCCATGATATTAATACCTATTTCAAATTTATTCTCCTTTTTCTCCTCCTCCCCCATCCCCTCCCTTCTCCTGCTTCCCCATTGACGTTAACTCACAATGCTCAACCTGTGGGTTGAGTACATGAAAATGGACATTTTTGTGCTAAATTTAGCATTTTGGTGTTTGAAACAAAAAGTTTGGGTTTATATGTACTGGTGTTCGGTGAGCTGATTTTGTTACGATCGACGCTTTTAGCAAAGGTAAATGACTGAATAACGAAGAAATACCACGCTGATAGTATTAAATATGGTGTGTGTGTGTGTGTGTGTGTGTGTGTGTGTGTGTGTGTGTGTGTGTGTGTGTGTGTGTGTGTGTGTGCGAGTGTGTGTGTGTGTGTGTGTGTGTGTGTGTGTGTGTGTGTGTGTGTGTGTGCGTGCGTGCGTGATGATTACAGTTCATGAGTGAGCCAGAGAGAGAGAGAGAGAGAGAGAGAGAGAGAGAGAGAGAGAGAGCATACTAGTGCTTCGGGGCGAGTTGTGGGAGCTACATCACACGGCAAGATATTTCACCTGGCATTCAAATATTATGTATATGGGTGAGGTGGGTTTTTTGTCTTCTTTGCTATACTTACGCTCATTTTGCCGATAAGATGATGTTATTTATAACTTCTAAAGTGTCTGCTAAAGGATCGATTCTCTACTCCCAGCAGTATGTCTCGTAACGAGAATTTTATCTGAATTCCTAAAATCCTTGAATCGATGTTTCAGTTTTTTCGCCAAGAAACAGATACGGGCGCGCATCCGTAAAAGAAGTGTTCGACATAATCCACTTCAACCCTGCAGATGGAGCATCTGTTATCATCCGCTAGCTTCATTTTGTGTAGTAGTATGCTTGTTGGGCAGATCTTGTGCATTACTTTCCATTGCAGTTCCTGCAATTGAACTTCCTCCCTCACAACACGAGGGAGTGTCCACACATTTTTCATCCATTTCAATGTTCACTTTTCTTTTCGAAGCCGATAGCACAGGTGATGAAAGATTTCGTCAGTTTTTTTTTTTTAATTCTTTTCGTCGTCTTCTTCCTNAACAAGAAGAAAGGAGTAAGAAGAGGAGGAGGAGGGACGTGGTGATGATGATTATGTGGTGATGATGATATACTACGATGCTTATGCTACCCATACTACAAAAAACAAACACACACACTACAACAACAAACAAAACAAAACAAAAATAAATAAATGCATACGTGAAATCAAAAGAAGTTGGATGTAACATGTTTTATAATGACCTTAAAAAACGTTCACCTTCAAAATGCCTGTGCTTGGAAACTCTTACTGTTGCATTACGAATGCATTGTTTTGATCAATTCTGGAACTAACGCCTAATTTTGACACTGAAAAAGGAAATCGGACTAATTTTTCGACTCTCAGAGACATAGAAAATTTTTGCTTTGAAACAAGTAACACCTGTTTAATGAGCGCCATAATGCAATATGTACGATATAGAGCATATTTTCTGAAACAAAAGGAAAAGTACATTAAAAGGCATCAATGATATATCTCCTAAAAAGACGATTTTGTCAAGCTAGCATGTTGATTGTTTTCAGTGTCATACTTTGCAATTTATCTCTGTTGTTAGCAGGGGCAGGGTTCATTTATATTCATAGATACATATGAGCATGCTGTTATTTTCTTTCAGAAGTTTGAGCACACATTTTACTATCGGAACATTTATTGATATGGTGACGTACCTATATATGTTGAATGCGTGTTAATAGGTAATTCCTGAAAGTCCCAGACGTTATTTTATTTTATTTTTTTCATAGAGTAATACATGCGTATTGTTTGTCACTTTCTGTCACGGTTTCCACTTTGATTTCGAAAAAAAAAGATCTTAGCAGGCATGATTGTGGTTGTCCTTGATTAACAGGGGAGAATACTGTATAATTTTTGTTGGTGTTCGTTATATTTCCACGGCACATTCCCATCCGTTTGAGAGGGACTTCCCGGTGAGACTATAAAACGTGACTCCGTTTGAGAGTTCTTTCAAACAGCCAGTGAAAAAATGGCATTTGTGTATTTTCCACTGAGCGTAAAGACTAACTTGTATGCAAATTCGACTTTTCTTTTGTCTGGATTGTAATTGAACATCTTATAACTAAAACGTTGCCTTCATTTTAGTTTTTTAAGTTTTGCGTTCACAGAAGTGCTGTCAGACAAGAGAACGGCTCAATGTAGCAAGATCTAGAAG
>JADBJO010001091.1:287500-290000 GCA_016801955.1 Conus betulinus
TGTGTGTGTGTGTGTGTGTGTCTGTGTGTGTGTGTGTGTGTGCTTGTAAATGCTGGCAATGAAGAGAAGAAGATGGACTTTTCTGGTTTCTTGAAGAATAAAGAATGGGGTGGCTGTTTTGGTGTTTTATGCTGGAGCTGGGTGTAATGAAATTCGCCATATCAGCTTTCCTGGAAACATCTTGATTCTTGGATGTGCTTTCCGCGAGGGAGCAAAGGGACGGAATCGGCGTAATGACCCCTTTCAATTTTTGTACCTGCCCCACCGCATCACCCCCCGATCATCACATTCCCTGCTCCTCTTGCAAAGAAATAATTATTAATCAATCAGGCACCAAGAGCGTTCTTTTGTCGGCGGTAAAAAGGGTGCGCAATCCTACTTTTTTTTTTTTTTTTTTGAAAATCGGACTTGTGTGAATAGCAGAGAGAGAGAGAGAGAGAGAGAGAGAGAGAGAGAGAGAGAGAGAGAGAGAGAGAGATGTCAATAGGAATTTCCATTGTTATCCCTATCATTTCTCCTGGACTGTTACAGGATGTTTGACAGATTCGACACAGGTACTTTCTATCTAATGATATGGCAATGTCAAGGAGAGTGTAAATTTATACACAGCACACAGCCTAGCCACATTTCCTCACTCCTACCTCAGTCCTGCTCTTTGCCGCCCCGTCCCTGCTTCCCCCCATCCATAAAGGACCCACCCCACCTTCCTGGCCACCTTGTCACCACCTCCCCTCCGTCCTCCCCCTCCCCCTTCCCCGTGCATACCCAGAAAAGAAAGCATCCTCTTTTATGTTACATCATTCGGATATACATTATTTTTTTTTTCTCCTAAGAGGTGAGCAGTAAAAAGACGGTGGCTGTATAGTCAGAGAGGTGGTGCTTACGTATATTAAAGATTCGAGACTGTTAAATCTCTAGTCCCCCTCCTCCCCTTCCCTACACAGTAAAAAAAAAAAAAAAAGATCAAAGACTGATTAGAAAATAGCTAACAGATTTGTGACCATGGCATCAGGTAACGTGGATATAGTTGGCTGGGTAAAAAAAAAAAGAATAAATAAAGAAATAAGATAAAGAAGAACTGTTACCATTTTCTTCATTGTCTTGTTTCTTTTTCTTCTTTCTTTCTTCTGTCCCCCCCCCCCCCCCCCCCCCCCCCCCACCCCCCACACACACACACACACACTTAAAAAAAATTTTTAAGTACATTTCTCCTTTTTGTTCATTCATTATTTCTCTCTTTCTTTCTTCTCCCTTTTCCTTTCTTTCCTCATTTCTTTCGTTCATTCTCTTCCTTCCTTTCTCTCTTCTTTCCTTCCTTCCTTCCAATCCCTTTCTCATTTTCCCCTTTTATCTCGCTTTTTTCAGTTTTTTCTTTCTTTCTTTCTTGATTTAGCCCTGTCGTTCTCTTTTCCTGTTTTTCCTTGTTCTTTCCTCTATTCCACCCCGACATATACTCCTCCTTTTTTTTTTTTTTTTTTTTTTTTTTTACTTTCTTTCATTCTTCCAAATTCAACAATTAACTCCTCTCAACAGATCCACACACACTGTCAACGTACATCTCTTATTTAGCACAACACAAGGTTTTCCCTGATCAGCGTAAAGATGTTCTGACCGACTCAGGTTCACTTTCGGCTGAAGTACAGACATCCAGGTCTCTAGACTGTTTAGAACTTATCTACTACATGCTAACCTTAAAAGTAAAGATCATAAAATTATTTTCACTTAGATTTCTAGTCATGTGGGCATTCTTGCCAACGAGATGGATGCCACCCTACCCATAGCATTATCTCTGAAATGTCCATTTTTGGTACAGATATGAGAAAAAGTCAAAATGGAACTCAGAGACAGAAAGTAAAGCCTGGATTGTGAGGAAAAAAAAACATATTTACAGATACAATTTGAATCGTTATTGTCATTTAATCATGATTGAGTTTAGATAAACATATTTCAATTCTAAACACGTTTTTCATGTGGCGACCGCGACCGAACTGGCTTTAAACAACACATACTGGATTAGTAGAAACCTTTCTTCTTCTTCTTCTTCTTTCTTCTTCTTCTTCTTCTTCTTTCTTGAGTGGGCATTCCTAGGCTTTGGATCAGAGGTTTGTTTTCCATAATTTATTTTCCCTCTTGTTCGTTTTACTACAAGGAACAAAACGTTTGAATGTTAGATAAAGATGAATATTTGGACGATTACAAACAAATCAGACTGTTGACTGGAATGATGTGTGTGTGTGTGTGTGTGTGTGTGTGTGTGTGTGTGTGTGTGTGTGTGTGTGTGTGTGTGTGTTGTGTGCGTGTGTGTGTGTGTGTGTGTGTGTGTGTGTGTGTGTGTGTGTGTGTGTGTGTGTGTGTGTGTGTGTGTGTGTGTGTGTTGTGTGTGTGTGTGTGTGTGTGTGTGTGTGTGTGTGTGTGTGTGTGTGTGTGTGTGTTTGTTGTGTGCGTGCGTGTGTGTGTGTGTGTGTGCGCGCGCGCGCGCGCGCGCGCACACACCACACAC
>JADBJO010001091.1:295000-320000 GCA_016801955.1 Conus betulinus
TATTTCATATACCAGGTTGTCGCTTGCTATCTGGTGGTAATACCACTTGGGAATAAGACTCCAGTTATCATCATCCCCTGACATGTATAGTTTACCTATCCACTGAAGATAAAAACACGTTTGTAGTTGACCTATGTGTTGGTCATTTAAGACCACCGTGCTCATAGCTGTTTTCCATCACTTTTCTCTTGACCTTTTCGAATGCTCTTTTATTTGAGTACTTCCTTTGCCAAATGAATTTATACAGAGTACGGTTTATCTCCGTGAGAATACTTTCTGGTAATCCAATTGATTGCATTACGAATATAAAACTGGCTTACTAAGAAACTCTTTACTATGACTATTTTTCCACGTATACTAAGATCTCTACGGCTCCATAATTTTATAAGACTATGCATTTTATCCAATCTTTTATATCCAGTTTTCTTCAATGTACTGGGCTCTTGTATTATTGTTAAAGAATAGCCCAAGAATCTTGATTTTGTCTGTAAGTTCAAACGGTATGTTTTTCTTCGTCGTTGTGAAAACCAATCCGCATGGCTTTGGTTTTCGTGTGATTCAACAGAAGACCTGAAAATTTTGAGAATTCTGTGACAATCGAAGAGGCGTTTACAATGTCTTCTTTGTTTTGAAGAAAAAGTGTCGTCGTATCGTCGGCAAATTGTTTTATTTTCAGTTGTTCAATTTGTTGTCCATTCTGATTACACTTAGGTAAACTTATTCCGTTTATGCTATGCTACTGCTCCTAATTTTAGCCGCTAGCAATTCAAACTGACAGTATAAAAGCGAGAGGCGAAAACGGACATCCTTGCCTGATTCCGCATGTTACTGGGAATGGTTGGGAAATCCAGCCTCCATGGTTAACACTACAAAAAGTGTTGCTAGTAAGAACTGCTATCCATTTAATAAACTGTTCGCCGAAACCAAAGATATGGAACGCGTTTAACATGAAAGGACGTGATATTGAATCAAAGGCTTTTGAGTAGTCTAGAGCTAAAAGATAACCAGCTTTGTTTGTGTTGTTTAAGTACTCAATGACATCGTCGATTGTTCTAATAACTGTTGATATACTCCGACCTTTAAGATATCCAACTTGGTCTTCGTTAATTAATTTTGATATTACTCTACCTAATCTTCCTGCCAAGACTTTTGCTAGTATCTTATAATCAGTGTTCGTAAGTGTAATTGGTCTCCAGTTACTCAACTGTTCACGCGCGCTAGCTCTTTCCCTTTATGTAACAGAATTATTATATACCTTGTTTCTGTGTGTGTATGACAATTCTCCTTTTTCAAACGACTGGTTGAAACAGGACGTTAACAGAGTTTTTATTTTGCTCCAGAAGAATTTCATGAATTCTACAGTTAAGCCGTCACAACCTGGAGATGAGCCCATTCTTCATTGCTTTCAGAGCACAACTGACTTCTTCTGTAGATATTAGTCCTTCACAAAAAGCTGCTTCCTCATCATCTAGCGTAGGGAGTTGTACATCTGCAATGAAGTTATTCATAGTTTCTTGTATATTTTCCGTATCCGTGCTCTGGTTATATAAATTAGTGTAATAATGAGTTTGTTCTTCCAATATCTTTATTTGGTCGGTTATAATTTCACCATCTTCTCTTTGTAACCTTGTGATACCTTTTTCTTACCCCTTACTTTTTCTAGGTTTACAAAATATTTGTGTTTTTTTTCCCCTTCCTCTATCCATTTTACCCGAGAGATCTAACCTGTGCACCCCTAGCTTTCTCAAGAGCTAGTATTTCAAGCTGCTGCTTCAGTCGAAACATTTCCCGTTGCGTTTGAAGATTAGTTGGATCGCTAACTATTTGTTCTTCCAATTTTTTTAAAGCGACACTGTAGCTCCAATGTTTCATTTTTCTTTACGTAAGCTTTATACTTACCATACTCTGTACAAAACTCTCTTATTTTAATTTTGCAAGATTCCCATATTTCTGTGGGGTTACTCTTTGTTTGCTGGTTAATTTCTACAAGAGATTCATCTAGTATTTCGTTCATACGCTGTTGAAAAAAAAACCGTGTGTCTTGTAAATAGGAATTGTTAAAACGCCAGTAACCTGGACCCTTGATAAACTGGTTATTTATTATTTAGTTCAGTCAAAACCGCTTTATGGTCAGTGTTTGGAACTATGGTTACATCACACGCGAAGCAGTAAGGCAATAGTTCTTGGTTGACGAAGCAGTAATCTATTCTACGTGCGATGAAGGGATGCTGTTTGCACCATGTGTTCTTTTTGTGTACCGTGAAGGATCCTCCAAACATCAGTTAGGCTGGAACTCGTTATCAATTTGTTAGGCTGTCTACCCTCATTTTTTGAATGTGGGTGACCTGATATGACATCGAGTTCGCTGTCTGCTGTGCAGTTGAAGTCACCAGTTACCAGAAGTTTCTTATCCGAGTACTGACTTATGATATTCTGTAGTTCTGTGAAGAATCGCACTTTATCAGCATTATCGTTCGGTGCGTAAATATTTATGATGATGATATTGAGTTCTTGGGTTTTTTTACTGAAAACTACCAGAATTCTATCGTATTTGTTTTCTACCTGTACTTCGCCGGAAAAATGCTTGGAGACTAAAATGACTTCCCCTCTACTGTGCTTTGTTCCTTCATTATGTATGAGTTTCCCTCCCCCACTGCTTTTCCCAAATATCAATGTCTTTTTTTGTAATGTGTGACTCTTGGATACATATGATATCACATTTTCGTCCTTTGAAATAGTTGAACATCGCCTTTCTTTTCATATATTGTTTCTTAGCCCTCTGGCGTTGATAGACAATACTTTCAAAGCGTCCATCATAAAACATAGTTATGTTCCCGGCTTTTGAATCACATTTCACAGCTCTTAGTCCATTGACATAGCTAGGTCCGTCAAACAAAGAGGCAATGAGGGCGGGGAGGGGGGGGGGGGGGGGGGGGGGCTAGCTGATGTGGTCATTCATTTCGTGAAATATTGTGTCATCATCGTCAGTGTCACAGTCCGTGTGTTCGGCTAGTTTCGGTCGTTTGTCTGTCTGGTCCAACGGGGAATCTTTGGACTGGGGTCGTTTTACCGATCCGGAGCCGGAGCCGTTCCTTCTATACGTTTTTTAGTGTAGTCTGTCTCTGCTTTTTCCTTGATCTGCTGCGGTCCAAGGAACTGTCTGTATTGTTCTTGGTTTTGTCCTTTTCACCGTCGTCCACTCGATGTTCAGTCATGGCACTGTCTTCACTGTTTTCAGTCGTGTGCTGTGCATTGTCTGTTGTCGTGAGGTCCGTTGTAGCATGACTTGTGGTTTCGGCATGCATGTCACACGCAGGATCTCCAGCCTTATGACCGTCGTTGAAGCACTGTCTGCATTTAACTGGGTTTTTGCAGTCTCTAGTGCTGTGGCCCTTGGAGAAACAGTTGCGCGGCATTCTGCATCCTGCTGCTGTCTAACAAGCTTTTGTTCTTTATGGTACAGACTGGCTCTGAACGGGCCAATCTGCATAGTTTTGGGGAGGGGTTCGATCGGAACTCCTACGTAGAGGAAGCGTCTCCCTGTTTTCCAATGAGTCAATCTTCCTCTCTCATCTCTGTCTCTTTCTAGGATGAGTTTTGAGCGGACCGAGACCCCCAGCTGTTTAACGGACTGCAGCAGCTCGTCGTCAGAGAAGGACAGCGGAACGTTCCCAATGACGAGTTTGGTCGCTGGCGGCTGATCCTCCTCTCTCTCACCTGATGTGCCGCTGATCGGGTCTCTGATAAGGAAAGGGTTCTGGCTTTTCACGTTGATGTGAATGCCACGAAGAGAAAACCCCCTGCGTTAACAGTTTCTGTCTGGTGTTATTGTTACGGGGATAAATCCTCCACAAGGAGCCTATTCGTTGAGCTCCATCCATACTGTTGTGACCGCAGACTTTTTTTTTTTTTTCGCAGCGGCACAAAGTTCGTGCGTTGTAAATGATTTTTTATCGAAAGCTGGCAGCTCATTGTTAATTAGGAAAACAGGCAAAGAACGCTCACCTTCGTTCTCCTCCGACATCTTGCAGCACAACACCGCGATGTTAACAAAAAGCAAATCACGACGACGGTGGAATGAGAGAATGAGGTAAAAAGTGTGGTGGAAAAGAAAAAAAAAAAAACAAAATAAAACACATACACACACACAGACACAAACTGTTATTCTTTGAAAGGAAGGTACAAGCAATCCCGAAGAACAAAACCAACTTCAAGTAAACTATGTAAACATAGAATTCACTGAACAATGCTTCTGGTCAGAGCGGTGGAAAAAACACGTCCAGCTGACTTCAGCGTGAACACTCGTCTCCCAAAGGTAAGTTAGGCTGGGGATACAGTGAAGCAAACTGGCCAACTATCCAGGAAGACAGTGGCGCGCACAGTTGAACGACGTCAAGTCTAACAATGGAGGTAGAAGCAGTGACACAAGCACTCCACTGGCTCTCGTCCACAGACCAGTTAAAACTCAACAAGCCATGATACTGACTGACTCCATGAACCTACTTCAAAAAAAAAATGGAGAGTGGAATGGGAAGCCTTGCTTGGCATGAAGTAAGAGCGAAACTTAGCGGATGTGGTGTAGCGTAGATGGACTAGTCCTCACGCTGTGACCCCCCCCCCCCCCCCCCCCACACACACACACACACACCCTTCCTTGATAAAACTGAAATTGAAACTAAGCACAGCTTCATGCCTTGTCATCTGACCGCCGATTGTTTGCATTTATAGCAGAAGATGACCACTAGATGGCCACTTGTATGTGCACACAGAGAAAAAAAAATCACCTAACATTCTGTTTCGATAAGATTGTTATTCAAATGACAACAGTTCCGTACTGAACAGGGAATGGTTATGAATAGACGGAAGCCTAGAGCAAAGTACTGAATTGGGGAGCATTCCATACACACGAATAGCTGAAAAGAGTACATTAACTACCGATGGGCATATCCCCATCAAACCTAAAATGATATAACAATAACAACACCACCATCCACCTCTATAACAACTCCAACATCCATATCCCACACCCCGGACCAGACACAACCATGGTTGAAAACCTCAACCTTCAGCTGTAGATTCCAGTTTTCAATCCATTCCGCTGTCAGAAAGGGACCACACACACACACACACACACACACACACACACACACACACACACACACACACACACACACACATACGCGCGCACGCGCGTCGCGTAAACGTCAAAAAATGAAGCCGCGCTTAACTAAGGGAGTGAACTCCTAATGATGTATGTCCCACAGAGCAGACGTTTGCGTTATTTTCTACAGCTTTCGGATCAGTCCTGAAAATAGTTCGCTCTCCGCGCGCGTGCGCGCGCGCGCGCGCGTGTGTGTGTGTGTGTGTGTGTGCGTGTGTGAATTGCTGGCAGGGAAGAGTAAAAGGATGGTCTTTCCTGTTTTCTTGAAGAGTAAAAGGGTAGGGTAGTTGTTCTCTGAAGTTTTTATGCTGGAGTTGAGAGTAATTGAATTCGCGATATCGCCTTTCCTGGAAACATCTTGAGTTCATTCTTTGATGTGCTTCCTGCGAGGCAGCAAAGGGAGAGAATCCGCATGATGAGCGCTTTTGAGTTTTTGAACCTGCCCCTCTGCATCACCCCTAGTCATCACTTTCTCTCCTCCCCTCTCAAAAGAATAATTAATTAATCAACCAGCCACAAAGAGTGTTCTAATGTCGACCATACCAAACAGGCTGCATGAGCCTGTTTTTTTTCTTCTTCTTCTTCTTCTTTTTTTTTTAAAATCAGGCAGACTTGTTTGAGAGAGTGTGAATTTATACAGCAGAGAGAGAGAGAGAGAGAGACAGACAGACAGACAGACAGACAGACAGACAGACAGACAGACACAGAGAGAGAGAGAGACACACTGACAGACAGACAAACACAGAGATAGAGTGATAGTGACAGACAGACAGACAGACAGAAAGACAGACAGACAGACAGACAGACGGGACAGACTGGTAGACTAACAGGCAGATGGACAGAGCGACAAAGAGACAGAGGAAGGGGAGTGAAAGACAGCAATTATTGTTATCGCTATCGATATCATTTTTTTTTTCATATCGACTGTAGGTTTTTGACAGAATCGTCATACGTACTTCGGAATAATGCAGTGTCAGGGAGAGCGTAAATCCATGGCCAACACACAGCCTGCGCACATGTCTTCACACCACTCATTCCTGCTCTTTGCCGCCCCTTTCCTGTTTCCCTCTTCCACTAATGCCCCTCCACCTGGCCACCTCGTCACCCACGCACTCCCCACCTCCTACCCCAACCCCTTCGTGCCCCTAAATGAAACAGCATCCTGTTTCTGTTACCATCACTTGAAAACAGAATTTTGTCTTCTTCCAAGAGGTGAGTCGTGACAAAATGGTGGCTGCATTTTCAGAGTGGGGATCCGGATGCTTCAGCATAAAGCGGATGCGAGGCCTTTATCTCTCTGATTCACTAAAAATGAAAGCTACAAACAGACGCTGATAACAAGAAACTCAAGCTTTTGTGAGCAACAATTCTGGTAAGTGTCGGCTAAGTGAAAAGCAAATGAATAAGTAAGGAAACGAATTTCCTACTTGCTTTGTTTTTTGTGTACTTCCTTCTTTGGGTCTTCCTCCTTCTTTTGCTCTTTTCATTGTACTCCCAGTTCTTATAGAACAGGAAGTACTTTAGAATGGGAACGAAGAAATGCTCTGTGTGTGTGTGTGTGTGTGTGTGTGTGTGTGTGTGTGTGTGTGTGTGTGTGTGTGTGTGTGTGTCCATGGTCAAAACGTGTTCCACTCACTCCAGACAAAACTACTGGGCAGATCTTTGTGAAAATTTGTAAGTATGTTCATTATGGGTCACGAATAATGCATGATGTTTTAGCTTATCGTTATAGCCATTACTAACTGCTGTAACGGCCTATAACGGTTTTTCTTCTTTTTTTGGAATATCTCCGAAAGTACACAGCCGATCTTTGTGAAAATTAAGAGGTCTGTTAATTATGGGTCACGGATGATGCCCGATGTTTTAGTCTACCCCGTTATAGCTGTTACTAACGACTGTAACGGCCTGTAACGGTTTTCCTTCTTTATGGAATATCTCAGAAAGTACTTGGCCGATCTTTGTGAAAAATTTGTAGGTATGTTCATTATGGGTCAGGAAAAATGCCCGATGTTTTAGTTTACCGTTATAGCTGTTATTAATGGCTGTAACGGCCTGTAACGGTTTTTCTTCTTTGTGGAATATCTCCGAAAGTACTTGGCGATCTTTCTGAAAATTTGTAGGTAGAAGAAAAAGAAACACCCAAAGGTGCTGAGGAGGACCCAGAGAAGCACTGTCCTCACCTGCCTTTAGAGCAGTTCTGTACCACCCTTGGAGGCCTGCGATGTGTTGACGATGGGTACAGGCACGCGCAGGGCACTCCATTAAGATATCAAGGGACATAACTGCTCCTGAACAGAGGTAAATCGGACTATAGGATGCAACTCATAACAGCCTTAAAGTAGCATTCCCATGGGCGTACCAGCCCGTATTTCATGACTGCATAGCCCACCGGCGAAAAACACCACCCTCCAGCTGTCGAGCACACCCCACAGACCCATCCACCCCTGCCCACGGACAGATGAAGACAGTGCCCTCCAGGCAGCCAAACTTTCGCCATACGGTCTTATGTGCCCTGTAACGGTTTTCCTTCTTTATGGAATATCTCAGAAAGTACTTTGCCGATCTTTGTGAAAATTTGTAGGTATGTTCATTATGGGTCACGAATAATGCCCGGTGTTTTAGTTTACCGTTATAGCTGTTACTAACGGCTGTAACGGTCTGTAACGGTTTTTCTTCTTTATGGAATATCTCAGAAAGTACACAGCCAATCTCTGTGAAAATTAGCAGGTATGTTCATTATGGGTCACGGATGATGCCCGATGTTTTAGTTTACCCGTTATAGATGATAGTAACGGCTTTAACGGTCTGTAACGATTTTTCCTTCTTTACAGAATATCTCAGAAAGTACTTGGCCGATCTTTGTGAAAATTTGTAGGTATGTTCATTATGGGTCAGGAATAATGCCCGATGTTTTAGTTTACAGTTATGGCCGTTACTAACGGCTGTAACAGCCTGTAATGGTTTTTCTTCTTTTATGGCATATCTCAGAAAAAAAGTACGTGGCCGATCTTTGTGAAAATTAGCAGGTATGTTCGTTATGGGTCACGAATAATGTCCGATGTTTTAATTTACCGTTATAGCCGTTACTAACGGCCTGTAACGGATTTTCTTCTTATTGGAATATCTCCGAAAGTACTTGGCAGATCTTTGTGAAAATTTGTAGGTATGTTTATTATGGGTCACGCATGATGCCCGATGTTTTAGTTTACTCCATTATAGTCGTTACTAACAGTTGTAACGGCCTGTAACGGTTTTTTTTTTTTTTATGGAATGTCTCAGAAAAAAACTTGGCCGATCTTTGTGAAAATTTGTAGGTATGTTCATTATGGGTCAGGAATAATGCCCAATGTTTTAGATCACCGTTATAGCCGCTACTAAGGGCTGTAACGGCCTGTAATTGTTTTTCTTCTTTATGGAATATCTCCGAAAGTACATAGTCGATCTTTGTGAAAATTAGCATGTATGTTCATAATGGATCACGAATAATGCCCGATGTTTAGTTTACCGTTATAGCCGTTACTAATGGCCTTTAATGGTTTTCCTTCTTCATGGAATTTCTCAGAAAGTACTTGGCCGATCTTTCTGAGAATTAGCAGGTGTGTTCATTATGGGTCACGGATGATGCCCGATGTTTTAGTTCGCCGTTATAGCCATTACTAACGGCTGTAACGGCCTGCAACGGTTTTTTTTTATGGAATGTCTCCGAAAGTGCTTCGCAGATCTTTGTGAAAATTAGCAGGTATGTCCACTATGGGATGTGGATGATGCCCGATGTTTTAGTTTACCGTTATAGTCCTTACTAAGGGCTATAATGGCCTATAACAGTTTTTTTTCTTTATTGAATATCTCAGAAAGTAATTTGTTGATCTTTCTGAAAATTTGTAGGTATGTTCATTATGGGTCACAGATGATACCCAATGTTTAACTTTACCGTTATAGCCGTTACTAGCGGCTATAACGGCCTGTAACGGTTTTTTTTCTCTTTATGGAATATCTCAGAAAGTACTTGGCTGATCTTTGTGAAAATATATGGGTATGTCCATTAGAGGCGGCGGATGATGCCCGACGTTTTAGTTTACCGTTATAGCTGTTACTAACAGCTGTCGTGGCCCATGACGTTTTTTTTCTTTTTTATGAAATGTCTCACACAAAGTACTTGGCCAATCTTTGTGAAAATTAGCAGGTATGTTCATCATCGGTCACGGATCATGCCCGACGTTTTAGTTTACCGTTATGGCCGTTACTAACGGCTATAACAACCCGTAACTGTTCTTCTTTTTTATGGAATATCTCAGAAAGTACTTTGCCGATCTTTCTTGAAAATTTGTAGGTATTATGGGTCATGGATGATGCCCGATGTTTTATTTTACCGTTATAGCCGTTACTAACGGCTATAACGGCCCTAACAGTTTTCCTTCTTCATGGAATATCTCATAAAGTACGTGGCCGATATTTCTGAAATGTGTAGATATGTTCATTACGGGTCACAGATGATGCCCGATGTTCAAGTTTACCATTATAGCCCTTACTAACGGCCCGTAATGCATGGTTTTCTTCTCTCTATGGAAAATCTCAGAAAGTACTTGGCGGATCTTTCTGAAATTGGTAAGTATGTTCATTATAGGTCACAGATCATAGCCGATGTTTACACCAGAATAGCCATTACTAACAGTTAGACCAGCGCAAGACGGTTTTCCCTCTTTAGGGAATATATCACGTGTATTCAGGATATGCTGGGAGAACGTTTATATGCTTCGCATCTTGTTTTTTTCTCTCTCAAACGTTCCTCTCTTTGTTGACCCGTCCTTTCTCTCTTCTTTCTCCCATTCTTTCTTTCCTTTCTTCATTTCTTTCGTTCTTTCTTTCATTTTCTTCTTCCTTCTTCCTTCTTTCCTTTCTTTCCTCCTTCCTCCCTTTCTTTTTCTCATTCTTTGTTCCTTTTTTCCATCGATTTGATATTTTTCTTTTTTTTGTGTGTTTTTGTTTGTTTCCTTTTCCCCCCTTTTTTCTTTCCACCTTTCAATTTTTCTTTTTCTTTTTTGTTCTTCATTAAGTCTGTTCTTTTCCCTTTATTTTATTATATTTGTCACATTCTTCCTTTCCCTCCCCCTCCCCCCCCCGTCCTCGATATACACACGTCCCTTTTTCTCTTTCTGTCATTCTTCTATTTCATTAATGTGATTCTTGTAAGAGATCTAAGTACACTGCTCAACCTACAACTGTGATTCAGTACCACACAAGCTTTATCAATATCAGCATAAAGACATTTGATCGACTCTGACTCACATCCGGCACATTGCCGGCTAAACTAAGGACACCCTACCCTCTGCACTGTTGAGAACTCTATCAACTGTAGGCCACTCTAAAAGGTGATGGACTTCTGGTTATGTTGGCCTTCTTGGCAACGAGATGAATGGTACTGACATCTTCACTTCACTGCCCGTCCTTTGTACACATATGACAATATTAGCCTGAAGGGAACCCACAGACAAAAGGTAAACCCTTTTAGAACTGTCTAGAGAGGTAAAAGGGTCGTTCCATGAATGCGTTGGGATACCTAACACAGACAGATGGTCTTAGCAAATTAACCCCGCGGTCATGTCTTCTATACACACTCTCATCATCTGTTAGAAGCTCTCTGGCATCAGCCGCTATGGTGCAGTAATCAGTGTCCCAGGCTGAGAGCTGAGATGTCTGGATTGGAGTCTCATTACAGATGATTGGATGTCCCCTGAGTAGAGTGTATAATGAACTCATTGGGAAGAATGAAAATACACACTGAAGCTTCATCCGTTTAATGGATGCGATTCTAAGAGTACTGATCACATCTCCCTACCAACACTACAGGTATTTACATCTTCCGGGCTCGGTTAAGACGGGAGTATGTTATAAACGAAAGCGCCACGTCTCATTAAGTAGTTCCCCCCCCCCCCCCCCCCCCCCCCCCCATCCCCCGCTCCTTCCCCTTCCTTTTTTCTCCTTTTGCAGGGAACGTAATTCTTGTTCACAGAAAACCAGTAACTCAAAACCAGTTACAAAACAGCTGTAGCAATCTCACCTGCATATATATGTAAATACATGCACTTTACATTTGTACATACATGCCAACGTGTGTGTGTACACACCTATGCAACTACACAGATTGATATATGTGCATTCATGCAACATATATGGATACATGTGCTTACCTATACATACATGCACGCGGTTGTATCTCTACACACTTACATCAAAGTAGGCTGCTGGTTTGTTTTTTGTTAGGGTGAATTATGAAAGAAAAACTGAAAATTATAAAGTAAATAACAAACATGAAAAAACAGTCTCTCCTCTGAATGAATGGAGTAGATGCGTGAGTATGGAGAGAACATGCTGTGATTAGGATTGAGTGTGTGCAAATGAGGTATGACAGCTTGCGAACATGAAGACATGCGAGTGCGTGCGTTCCTTTGTGCGTGCGTGCGTGCGTGTGTGTGTGTGTGTGTGTGTGTGTGTGTGTGTGTGTGTGTGTGTGTGTGTGTGCGCGTGCGTGCGTGCGTGCGTGCGTGCGTGCATGCGTGCGTGCGTATGTGCGTGCGTGTGTGTGTGTGTGTGCGTGTGTGTGTGTGTGTGTGTGTGTGTGTGTGTGTGTGTGTGTGTGTGTGTGTGTGTGTGTGTGTGTGTGTGCTTTTCCAATAAACGGCTAGGTTGAACGCTGGGTGGGAGGGAGGAGGATGGGGGGTGAACCCGATGATGTATATGATGGTGAGAGCTGGACGGTGGGTGTTGCTATTGT
The DNA here is from genome assembly GCA_016801955.1 of Conus betulinus. Classification (NCBI taxonomy): domain Eukaryota; kingdom Metazoa; phylum Mollusca; class Gastropoda; order Neogastropoda; family Conidae; genus Conus; species Conus betulinus. The sequence goes on from JADBJO010001091.1 coordinate 306,934, forward strand.
TGTTTTATTGTAGGTTTTACAGGAATATAGTCATCCCAGCAAAATCAAGCCATTCATGTATATGTAATCTTCCACAGTGCAGTATGTTGCATTAGGCTATCCTTTGTGCCTAGCCACACCCAGTTATTACATCACGGTTACTCTTTCATTCCAACATAAAAAACTGAAGACCAGAACGGATTTCCCCATTCACTCATTCGAGATGGTAGATAGGCATGGTAAGCAGCCATGTTCCGGGAGCAGGATGGAGGACTACTACAGTGATGACCACTCAGATGAGTCCAGTGTCCTATTGGCGTTCACCTTGCTTCTAGAAAACCATGTGGTATGAAGACCCGCATTCTGCTCTCGCCACATGGCTATGGAGTGGGAGTTCCTCGGCAATGCTTCTCTGCGATGTCTTGAGTCGAGGTGTTTTAGGCTGCATTTTAATCTGTCACAGAGAGAGAGAGAGAGAGAGAGAGAGAGAGAGAGAGAGAGAGAGAGAGAGGAGAGAGAGAGAGAGAGAGAGAGAGGATGTCAGTAGGAGGTGTTATTGGAATCACTCGCATTTATCCTGAACTGCCATAGTCTCCTGAGAGTCAGCATGTTCCGTTATAACAGGGGACTTGTAGAATAGACGTTACCTATTGCCCAATCTGTACCTGTATATAGCGATGCGTACGGATAGCATACGTGAAGTAAGTTTTTTTTTCTTTTTCTTTTTTTAGATCACACGTGCCGCCAACTCACGTTCCCCATGTCCTTCCGAACAAAGAGAGGTAGCATAGAAAGCATTTGCTTGTATATAACACGTATGTTTCTCTACAAGTGTAGATTTCCTACAGTTATGCAATACCACCAAGAGTACAAAATTTCTTTATTTCTATATGCGACACCCGTTCCCCACCCCACCCCACCCTTTTTTTAAAAAATTCCTTTCTTCCTAAACCACGTGGTTCATGAATACTGTTACAAATAGTGACACTCCATATTAGCGACCAGAACTGTCTATGTACATGGAGAAGGACACACACACACACACACACACACACACACACACACACACACACACACACACACACACACACACACACACAGAGAGAGAGAGAGAGAGAGAGAGAGAGAGAGAGAGAGAGAGAGAGAGAGAGAGAGAGAGGGAGGGGGGGGTCCTCCAGAGTGCCACGTCAGGAAACCAGCTGATCTTGCTGGGCTGGACAAGAAAAGATGGGAAGGGAATGAAAAGGAACTCTTTTGCATCCACGGGCCCATGATTTAAAGAAATAAGATCCGATGAAAGATCAAAACCATTCTGTATCGTTGCCGATTATACATGCAAGTGGGTGTAGTTCTGAACGTTTGTCATCCTCTTGTCTCTCACAAGTTGTGTGATATAGTCTGTCTGAGACCAAAATAGGTCCCTGTAGCAGAGTTTTTTTTTCTGTTGTCATCCTTATTCTTATTTATCAATTAAAGTATTCTTCGGATGTTTGTGGTCCTTCAGGCACTACGATCGTGATGTCTTCAGTCAGTTTTGAATACTTCTAAATGTCTCTACCCCTGGTGAGTTCGTATTACATGAGGTCGGTATTGTCAAGTTCATAGGAACTGTCCTTGGACAGATGTGGCGGTACCCTCCATAGCGAGACATTCATTCTAGCTGGTTCCAGAGCTGAGCAATTATGAACCCTCCATAGCGAGACGTTCATTCTAGCTGGTTCCAGAGCTGAGCAGTTATGATCCCTCCATAGCGAGACATTCATTCTAGCTGGTTCCAGAGCTGAGCAGTTATGAACCCTCCATAGCGAGACGTTCATTCTAGCTGGTTCCAGAGCTGAGCAGTTATGATCCCTCCATAGCGAGACGTTCATTCTAGCTGGTTCCAGAGCTGAGCAGTTATGATCCCTCCATAGCGAGACGTTCATTCTAGCTGGTTCCAGAGCTGAGCAGTTATGATCCCTCCATAGCGAGACGTTCATTCTAGCTGGTTCCAGAACTGAGCAATTATGATCGTCTCTTGAGGGCTCAGTTGATGGTATCCTGCATTTGTTGCATCGGAAGACACACCGCTAATACCACCAGGGTCACTCGGCAGCAGTGCGGTGTCTCCTCCTCTGGCGAGTTGTGTAAATGGCCAAAATGACCGGCATGGAAGAAATTTCTGGGAGGGGTGGTGGTGGTGGAAGATCAGATATCTAAACAAACGCAATCAATTAATCAAGAAGGTTCAATAGTGTACACTAACCGGTCAGCCACTTGAGTGTAGGGCACCACGCACGTATCTGTGACTGCAGATTCCAGGAACCCTCGTTCTTCCCATGTTTGATAAGAAGTCATTTTAGTTTAGCTTTTGACTTGAAATTAATACTTTTTTTTATTCTACTGAAATTTGATTACACGTGTGTCGTGCTGGAAGGAGTCTTTGTAGATAGAAGAATAAAACTGAGTTTGTGCTGTAATTTTGATTGTGAACAGGCCTATGTTGCTTTGTTTTCAAATCTGCCCTCAGAATTCATGTGGCGCATCCGAGAAGAACGGCTTCAAACAACGTAAACTGAATTAAATCAAACACCTTCCAGTCTCGTCCTTCTACTCCTGCTGTTCCTCCACCCCCCCCCCCCCCCCCCCCCCACCCCAAGTCTTCCCTTCTCCACCTCTCGTTCACCTGTTTTTAGAATGGGCGTTACCAGGCTTTACCAATTTGTTTTCGTTTCCCATCCTTCGTTTGCCTGTTCCTTTCCTTTCTTTGGTTTCCTCACCAAGGGACTAAGCTTTCGAAGCTTGGAAAATCTGAACGAAGATGACAAAACTGTTGGAACGTTTATTGGAATGGTGTGTGTGTGTGTGTGTGTGTGTGTGTGTGTGTGTGTGTGTGTGTGTGTGTGTGTGTGTGTGTGTGTGTGTGTGTGTGTGTGTCGGTGTGTGTGTCGGTGTGTTGTGTTGTGATGTGTGTGTGTGCGAAGGTACGTGCATGCATGCGTTCGTGTGTTTTTTTGTGTGTTTTTTGTGTGTTCTTTGTGTGTGTTTTTGTGTTTTTTCGTGTGTTTTTTTTTTGTGTGCATGCATGCATGCGTGTGTGTGTGTGTGTGTGTGTGTGTGTGTGTGTGTGTGTGTGTGTGTGTGTGTGTGTGTGTGTGTCGGTGTGTGTGTCGGTGTGTGTGTGTTGTGATGTGTGTGTGTGCGAAGGTACGTGCATGCATGCGTTCGTGTGTTTTTTGTGTGTTTTTTGTGTGTGTTCTTGTGTGTTTTTGTGTTTTTTCGTGTGTGTTTTTTTTGTGCATGCATGCATGCGTGTGTGTGTGTGTGTGTGTGTGTGTGTGTGTGTGCGTGTGTGTGTGTGTGTGTGTGTGTGTGTGTGTGTGTGTGTGTGTGTGTGTGTGTGTGTGTGTGTGTGTGTGTGTGTTTCATTTACAGTTGTCAAATCGTGAAAATGCTGTGCTTTCAAGCCGATGGTTACAGGTTTGAGCCCTGGGTGTGTATGATGGGTGGAATGTGCGACTGGACTTTATTTCTTTAGTTTTTCTCAGTCTTCCTGTCTATGCGTGAACACGCGTGTAAGAAAATAACTCCGTTTTCAACATTGTAATGAAAGCAATCAGAATACCTGGAACGACGTTACAAAGAAAAAATAACTTATTCATGTCGGTTTCTGAAAGGTTATGAAACAAACCAACCACTCAAGAAACAAATAAATTCATGTATCACTATACATGAAAGGGGATTGACGTCTCCAAAACATCCATTTTTTGTTGCATTATACTGTGTTGATGTATCATATTGTCTTGTCATGACTGCGGTATATGTGTTGATATAATTATTGTCTTTGAATTTGTAATCATGATTGCTAGTACATGCCCATTCTAATGGGTCTATGGCCTTTACAGAATATGTTCGAGTTCGAGTTCTCTCTCTCTCTCTCTCTCTCTCTCTCTCTCTCTCTCTCTCTCTCTCTCTCTCTCTCTCTCTCTCTCTCTCTCTCTCCTCCACCCCCCCCCTCTCTCAAACAGGTCTAAACCTATCTGACTCCCCTCTCCCCTTCCCCACCACCCTGCTCAACCCTGCACCACTCTCTCACATTAGGTTTTCGCTGTAGTCCTTCTCGTCTACCTTTTTTTCAACTAGCGGTGACACCACGCTGGCTTACTTAAAAAAGTACCGCCGGTGGTGTGGTCTGCTGCTGATGATAACAGTCAGAGGAAGCGAGGCTCGCTCGCCCACCGTCCGTGGCTTTGAAGAGGTTGACACGCAGCGAGAAAGGAAGGCCTGGACTCTTCGGCTTCTTTAGTGCCGTCGACTGTTGGCGCACGGGGGACATGGTACCCTGCATCTCTATCCATCCTCCATGCCAGAGAGTTCCACCCCTTCTGCAATACTGCACACTCTGCTCCCTTCATTGCCTCCCTCACTTCACCAGCCACCCACCTCTCTCTCTCTCTCTCTCTCTCTCTCTCTCTCTCTCTCTCTCTCTGTGTGTGTGTGTGTGTGTGTGTGTGTGTGTGTGTGTGTGTGTGTGTGTGCGTGTGTGTGGTGTTGTTTCACGTCTTTGTGTCTTCTCGTCTTAACTTCCTCGTCCCTTGTTTCATTCATATCATTATGATTACCTTTGCTCAAGGGGCTGGAATAGCTTAACTGGTTTAGCGCCAGACTTGTGATGCTGGTTATTCTGGGGTCCCTTGTTCGAATCTCCGCTGGTGCGTTCGGTAGAGAAGTGGGGAGGGGGGGGGGGGGGGGGGTCCTTCGGATTTAGCATCGTGGTTTCACTTTCTCTCTCTCTCTCTCTCTCTCTCCGTCTCTCTCTCGAGAGAGAGAGAGAGAGAGAGAGGGAGAGAGAGAGAGAGAGGAGAGAGAGACAGACAGACAGACAGACAGACAGACAGACATACAGACAGACACAGACACACAGACACACAGACACACACACACACACACACACACACACGCGTACACAACACTCACACACGCACGCACGCACGCGTACACAACTCAGGTCGTGATGGCTTCCTTATATAGGATAAAAAGTAGAGTGAGTGTCAAGAATCCCTGACTGACCTGCTGTAAGGGCGGACAGAAGGAAGCACATGGGATTGCTCTGTGACCTGGGAATGGTACTGGATAGTATTGCGCTTTCTGCATTGATTATTGTGTTCAATTATTGTATTGTCTTGTAATTTACTCCAGTGTGTATATTGGAATATGTATGTCTTGCCTTGTACTGTATTACGTTGTGGTGTTTGGTGTTGTGTTGTGATGTGCTGTAGTGCGGAGTGGTCTATGTGTTGTGCTGTATAGTATTTGCACTGCATTGTTTCACACTGTCTTGCTTCACGTTGTATCAGACTGTTTCAGAAGCACATTAAGAGACGCAAGCAAGGAAGCCACCACATTCTTCCCATCAAGGGCGATCGTGGATTGCGGCCCTTTGCATGCTGACCAGTCCACTTTTCATTGGCTAATTTGATTTGCTTCCACTTAAACTGAAGCTGGAATTCTGCGAAAGAATTTCCAGTTCAAGACGTCATCCAGCTTCGTCATAGATTCACACCAGTTGGACATGCAAACAAACAAACAAACAAACAAGCAAACAAACAAACAAACAAACAACAAGCAAACGAACAAACCTGCAATTCCGCAACATTGCGTGTAACGTTCACGGATACAGTGTGGTTGATTTTGTTGTAAAAATCAGTGTTCTTGCCGGAAAGAAAAACAAAACAAAAACAAAACAACAAAAATCTGAAAAGCTGAAAGCTTCTCAAACGACGAAGGACCCATCGATACTTGGATTGAATAACGCAGGAAAGCGAGGTATAGCAGGAGAGATAGTTCATGATAATGAAAACAAAAATCAACCCAAACATTTTACATGGATTGTAAAAGTACACAATTCCCTGGAAGTATTAAATATGAAAAAAAATCGGAAGGCATTGTGAGACGTTTTGGACCCATTGATAATTAGTATTCCAAACTTACTCTAGCACATTTTAGAAGATGAATTGGCGTATTGGTCAAAAGCCAATGTTATTTGAAAACAGCTGAAGCAAGCTAGGGCTCGGTGTTGAAAAATACACAAAACGCACATACAAAATATTATCTACAAATTAAAACGGTGCGTGTCGACATTAGTCAAGTTTTTTCAAGATTCTGTCTTCATTCGTCTACGATAGTATTGTAGACTCTAGAACTGTACGTTGTTTGGTTAATAATACTGGATATTTACAAGGCGGTTTCTGAACCAACCTAAAAGCGCTTCGCAATACATTTAAAACGTCGTTACAACGTTAGGTAGTAAACGAATTAGCATACTCGATTAAATATCTTACATTTAGATCAAATCATGCAAAACCAAAACACATGTTTTCAACATTTCACACAGGAGATGCAGTCAAACACTTGGACATCTCGCAGGCATGCATACATCCACAAACACCCTGCTCACACGAACACTCTTTCTCTTTCGTTTCTTTCAAACTCTCCCTTTCACACCCGCGCAAAAAACACACACAAACAACCATACTGACATGCACATCCTCCCTCACAGTCTTACACACACGCTCATTCAAACCACGCACTAAATGCAGGAACAGATAGGGAGCAAAAAAAAAAAAAAAAGGCTTGCCCTGTAAGGTGTTTTTTTTTAGCTGGGCTTAAATGCGGAAAGAGAGGAGGAGAAACGAGAAAGAAAAGGCGGAGCATTCCATTGTAGTTTATGCATTGCATCATGTCACTGTTAATACTGTCTTCTATGATATACCCCTGCCCCCAAAAAAAAAATTTTAAAAAAAGCGTTGTTTTAAGTACGGGGAGGGGTGGGAGTGGGGTGGGGGTGGTGGAGGAACGGAAGAAGACAGTAACTGAAAAAAAACAAGAAAAGAAATTCTAAATATAGCATCCTTCACAACCAGCATATGTGGACATGCATCTAGTGCACACAGCCAGTGATATCGCCTTCTCCAAGGCCTTTCATCTGGTGCACACAGCCAGTCATATCGCCTTCTTTAAGGCCTTTCATCCAGTGCACACAGCCAGTCATATCGCCTTCTCCAAGGCCTTTCATCTGGTGCACACAGCCAGTCATGTCGCCTTCTCCAAGGCCTTTCATCTGGTGCACACAGCCAGTCATATCGCCTTCTCCAAGGCCTTTCATCTGGTGCACACAGCCAGTGATATCGCCTTCTTTAAGGCCTTTCATCTGGTGCACACAGCCAGTCATATCGCCTTCTCCAAGGCCTTTCATCTGGTGCACACAGCCAGTCATGTCGCCTTCTCCAAGGCCTTTCATCTGGTGCACACAGCCAGTCATATCGCCTTCTCCAAGGCCTTTCATCTGGTGCACACAGCCAGTCATGTCGCCTTTCTCCAAGGCCTTTCATCTGGTGCACACAGCCAGTCATATCGCCTTCTTTAAGGCCTTTCATCCAGTGCACACAGCCAGTCATGTCGCCTTCTCCAAGGCCTTTCATCTGGTGCACACAGCCAGTGATATCGCCTTCTTTAAGGCCTTTCATCCAGTGCACACAGCCAGTCATATCGCCTTCTCCAAGGCCTCTCATCTGGTGCACACAGCCAGTATCGCCTTCTCCAAGGCCTTTCATCTAGTGCACACAGCCAGTCATGTCGCCTTCTCCAAGGCCTTTCATCCAGTGCACACAGCCAGTCATGTCGCGCCTTCTCCAAGGCCTTTCATCTGGTGCACACAGCCAGTGATATCGCCTTCTTTAAGGCCTTTCATCCAGTGCACACAGCCAGTCATGTCGCCTTCTCCAAGGCCTTTCATCTGGTGCACACAGCCAGTGATATCGCCTTCTTTAAGGCCTTTCATCTGGTGCACACAGCCAGTCATATCGCCTTCTTTAAGGCCTTTCATCTGGTGCACACAGCCAGTCATATCGCCTTCTCCAGGCCTTTCATCTAGTGCACACAGCCAGTCATATCGCCTTCTGCAAGGCCTTTCATCTAGTGCACACAGCCAGTCATATCGCCTTCTCCAAGGCCTTTCATCCAGTGCACACAGCCAGTCATATCGCCTTCTCCAAGGCCTTTCATCCAGTGCACACAGCCAGTCATATCGCCTTCTCCAAGGCCTTTCATCCGCTCATTCGGACTCGGCAGGAAGACGGCTCATTGTGTCTGTGGTCTCACATGGAGATACACCACAGTCTTTATGTCTGTGATATTCTCACCACTAAGAGTTCGAAAAGAGAATCATCCAATAGCACCCAGCGAAGGGTAGAAAAACGAAGCGAAAAGAAAGCATGGTACGAAAATAAGTTGCTAAACAAAAAAATAAATAAAACCACTGTGTAAACAGTATCAAGTGTAGGGAAATCTTTTACCCACGCTCCAAGGAAGGTCAAAAGGTTTGAAGAGTCAGAGTGGTCATCCCTACTGTTTAATAACGTAAGCATTGCCAGTCACGTAAGTGCTGACGGCACCTAATAGTGCAGAACAGCCTTTACGTGCGATCTCCTTCTGATGACCACACAATATTAAGCCGAACAATTCAGCAGATAAGGAAACGAAGTACAGACTGAATATTCCCCCGTCATCATATGAGTAACTTGGCAAAGATTTCAAAACAAGGCGGAGGTGGGGAAGGAGGGAGGGGAACGGGGTAGACAGAAAATGAGAATAAGAAAATCAGGGAAATAGATTCTGACTATAAAACCCTTCACTAGTAGCATATGGGGAACCACTGTAATCCATTTTGAAGACAGAACCATTCACATCGCCTGCTCCGAGGCCTTTCGTCCGCTGATTCAGACTCGTCAGGGAAGCACGGCTGATTGTGTCTGTGTTCCTTCGGCATCAAATGGAGATATATCAAAGTCTACAATTCTGCCACTGTGGTTGTTTTCCTTGGCTTCGAATGGGGTCTATATTCTGTGGTATTTCACCATCAAGTGTTTTAAAACAAAATCCAACAGCACCCCTACGCAGCCAGCAAAAGGTAGAAAAGTAAAACAAAAAGAAAATGCGGTGAGGAAATAAGTTGCTAAAAAGCTAAGATGATGTTGTAAACAGATATAGGAGGAAATGATTAAACATTTGCTTGAGGATGCATTATATACATATTGTTCATTCCTTCTTGTTTCAATCGATCCCAGTTAATGTCTATGCCAATTACAGGGGGAAACCTTTGAGCCTATGCTTGAGGATTGTATTCTTGTTTCAATCGATCTCAGTTAACATCTGTGCTAACTACTGTCAGCAACGTATCCCAGTGAATCTTTTCTAGGAGAGTCGATAGTAAACTTCTTAAAGCTGAAATTTCCCAGCGTTGTATTTGTGCCAGATGGCTATGTGGGCAATATGTCCGTCTAAAAAGGCAGGCCTTCAGCCGTTCACCCCATCAGGTGGTGCCGGTGCTTCAGGCAGAATACCAACATTCAAAACATTGACACAAAGGGCGAACAAATTCACTGATCTCTTCTGTCTGGTGCAAACTGTGAGTGACTCTTGTTTATCCTTTGCATCCGATGTTTTGAATGGTGTCTGTCCTGTTTGAAGAAAACCCATAGGTCGAAACGCGTGTGTCTGTTTTGTAGTTTGATCGTTCCTTCTTTTTGCGGTTCGGTATTTTATTTGATTTTTTCTGTTACGTTTTCTGTGTTAAAATGTTTCACCCATTCAACTGCCTATGTTGACAGCGTAATGGCTTTGTTACAGATAATTATAAAGCCTGTTTTTTCGGGCAATCTTGAGAGAGCAGTTGATATCAGTCGTCATGAGGCAACCCACCGGAGGATGCACTGCATCATGGTGGTGTTGAGAGATGCCGGGTGTGATTCAACGTGAGCAGGGCACCACCAGTAAACGCCTACTGGCGACAATAATTCATTCGTGTTGAGGCCAGCTTCAGTGAGCGTCCTTCTCTAGAAGGCGCGCCACCACGTCTGTGTGATGACAGACCTCAGAACTTGTCGATAATAATAATAATAATAATAAATAATAATAATAATAATAAAAAATAATAATGGTATTTATAAAATCAACTCTAAGCGCATGTGGAAAAAAACTGCTCACACACACTCACGCTGACACACCCACACACAACTGCACATACGATATGGCTCTAAACAAAGGAATAGAAAGGAAAATCATGTACAAAATAACAGAAATATCAATGCACACACACCCACACGTTGTGGGCCATATGGCTCTAAACACAACTAATTCAAAAAGAAGAAAGATTACGTACAAATATTTCTGGATGCACCCCCCCCCCCCCCAGCACACACACACACACACACACACACACACACACACACACACACACACACACACACACACACACACACACACACACACACACATACGTGGAGAGGACTATTATGAAGAAGAAGAAAAGAGATGAGTTTTAATAGCAGTCTTAAGGAAAGAGAAAGTAGGCAGTTGACGGACAGAGAGTGGAAGTTTGTTCCAGGACAGTGGGCCAGAAAAAGAGAAGGCACGTGGGCCAAAGGTACTGAGCTTGGTACGTGGAATCCGGAGAGTGAGAGGATCAGAGGAAGACCGGAGGGTGCGTGAGGGTGTGTAGATATTGAGTAGACTGGTTAGATAGTCAGGGGCTGCATTGTTGAGGGACTTGTAACAGATAGTGTCGAGTTTATAGTGTATGCGTTTCGATACAGGAAGCCAGTGAAGTTGTGACAGTTGAGGGGAGATGTGGTCAGTCTTTTTCTTCTTGAGTACAAGGTGCAGCACTTTTTTCAATGCGTTGAAGGGTGTGACTAGAGGATTCATTGATACCAAAAAGGAGCGAGTTGCAGTAGTCGATACAAGACATAATGAAACAGAGGACAAGTTTGACAGCTGCTTCGGTAGAAAGATGCTTTCTGATCAGACTGATGCGCGACGAAGGTGGTAGTAGCAAGAGTTGGCGTTTGGGTCACAAAGTTTTGCATGGAAAGGGTAGAATCAAGGTGGACACCCAGATTCTTGGCAGAGTCGGAAATTGGAAATGGATGTGTTGCATAGCTGAAGAGAAGGAGAGGGGGGCAGTTGAGAGAGCTTTTGACGTGTGCTGATCAGAATTGCTTCTGTCTTTTCGTCATTGAGCTGAAGTTTGTTGTTGTCTGTCATCCAGTTCTTAACGTCAGAGTAACAGTCAGATGTGCGAGTCAAGAGGGGCTGAACATTGTCGGGTGAGTCACCGTCATAAAGTTGGGTGCCATCAGCGTAGAAGTGGTGTTTAAGGGAGTGGGATTTGATGATGGTGGACAGGGGAGAGGTGTAAAGAGTAAAGAGAACAGGGCCAAGGACAGATCCTTGTGGAACACCACAGGTCAGATTTGCAGGCCTAGAATGAGTGCCATTGATGAGTACAGTCTGTTTTCTGTCTGACAGGTAAGAGGTGAACCAAGAGAGGGCCGTGCCAGAGATACCATAAGTGTGCTGGAGTCTGGTGAGGAGAATATCAAAGCTGCAGACAGGTCAAGGAAAGTGATAAGAGAGACCCTTCCAGAATCGGTTGCAATGAGGAGGTCATTAAGAATGTATAGCAGGGCTGTTTCAGTACGATGGAACTGGCGATAGGCTGACTAAAAAGCATTGAGGAGATTGTTGGCAGAGAGTTGGGAATTCAGCTGATCGAGGACGACTTTTTCTAAGAGTTTTGACAGGAAACGTAGGTTAGGGATAGGTCGGTAGTTTTTCAGTTCGCTTGGATCAAGGTTGTGTTTCTTGAGGAGAGGGTGAACAATGGCAGACTTAAAAGAATCAGGGACAGTTTCCAGTTTCCAGGGAAGTGTTGATAATGTCAGTGATGAATGGGAGGAGAGTAGGAAGACAGTTTTGGAGCTGGGAGTTCTTTGTGAGGGTGTGTTGTTGGGAGAGGTGAACTTTTTGTGTGCCAGGGGGCAAGAAGATGATTCATAGTCGTGGAGAGTTCTGTAGAGGAAGAGGAGGAGACGTCACAATTTTGTTTTGAAAGTAGCTGAGGGCAGAAGTTGTGCTAGTTGTATGAACTAAACAGTTGCGAGAGGCTGGATTGGCGTGATCACGAGAAATGATCCAGTCTAGTGTATGACCTGCTTGTTGGGTAGGTTCAGAAATGTGTTGTGTCATGTTGTGGCTGGATAGAGAGCTGGAGATGTGTTTGGTGTCAGAGGAGTTGGGATTGTCGTAGTGGACATTCATGTCATCGAGGATAAGGAGGTGTTCTGGTAAGAGGCTGTAGTGGTCGAGTAGTTGATCAAAGTCAGACAGAAACATGGATGTGGTGAGCTTGGTGGTGGAGCTAGGTGGAGGTCGATAGACACAGGAGAAGGTAATGGGGTGTGTGGTGAATTGGTAGGACACTTCAACGTATTCGAAAGAAGGATGCGAGAAAGAGAGAGAGACTGTGAGAAAGACAGGAAAGGATGGAAGGAGTCCTTATAGAGAATGGCAATACCACCACCTAGAGATGGGCGGGGAAAAGAGGCAAGCGTGTAGCCACTCGGGGTGAGACACTTTTCAACTGGTTCATGACCGACTGAGTTCAGCCATGTTTCAGTGAGAAATGCCATGTCTATTTGCTCATCCAAGATGAAATCAGCTATTACGTCAGCTTTGCCGTCTTTGCATACAGATTGAGCATTGAACAAACAAATTTTCAGTTTGTTAAGTTTACATACACAAAATGAAACATGGGTGATGATGATTCCTTTGAAACCTTTGGATGATTTTGAAGACTGGGAGACTTGGAGAGAAAAAAAGAGGATGAAAACTGAGGCAATGAAGGCGAGTCACGGAACACAGAGTCACATGATGATGATGAACAGAACAGGAGTGAGTGTCACAGGGGCTGCACGGAGATGGCGAAGACGGTGATGGTCGGGGCGCAGTCAGGGACGGTAGTGGCTGAGGATGAGTAAACAGAGGCGGTTGAAAAGGTAGCGCCGCTGGGACAGGAGACACAGGCGAAGATGGCAGAGATGAAGTAAAAGTCAGAGGGGCAGGGGGGAGGATGGAAGCTGTTGAGGAGAGGACAAGGGTGGAGACGAGAATGGCAGGGGGTGGATGACGTCAGTTGCAGTGGAGAAGATGGGAGAAGCCGAGGTGAGGAAGGCGATGGGGGTGAGGACAGATGAAGTGGAGGAGGAGGG
>JADBJO010001091.1:345000-347500 GCA_016801955.1 Conus betulinus
TCATTCAGACAATTTTGCCGTCTTCTAACAGTGAGATGGAGCAGAAAGGGGATCTGTGGTCGGTCAGCGAATGGAGGGAGGGAGTCTCGGTGATTAGTAAGAAGGGCAGGAGTGAGATGTCAGTTTTCAGTGAGAGGGGTGATGGATGAGGTCCGGGTTCCTGTCTGCAGACGCCACGTGTCAGGAAACAGACCTGGTCACAGGGAGGAGAGGGCCAGTGCCACGAGGGATGGATGAAGTCAGCCAGTCCCATTTATAGGGAGTAGGCTAGAGAAGTAGGAATGTCAGGACCTGTGTCCTCCACGTTAATTGGATATACTGTGGGATCAGAGAGAGAGAGAGAGAGAGAGAGAGAGAGAGAGAGAGAGAGAGAGAGAGAGAGAGAGAGAGAGAGAGAGAGAGAGAGAGAGAGAAATTTTGGTAGTAGTGGTGCTTGTGGTGGTTACGTGGTGGTGGTGGTGGTGTGGTGATTCTCCACGTTCATGCATGCTTAGTGCTTGCATGTGTGTGTGTGTGTGTGTGTGTGTGTGTGTGTGTGTGTGTGTGTGTGTGTGTGTGTGTGTGTGTGTGTGTGTGTGTGTGTTCTACAGGTCGGTTTAGTAGTAGAACTCTCTCTGTCTCTGTCTCTGTCTGTCTGTCTGTCTGTCTGTCTGTCTGTCTCTCTCTCTCTCTCTCTCTCTCTCTCTCTCTCTCTCTCTCTCTCTCTCTCTGTCTGTCCAATAATGATGTTTGTCCTTGGCGTTGGTATTCAGTCCATTCAGTGTCCTGTCAACAGTGATCAGATCAGTGAAAAACTGGTGTCATCCTCAGGCTAGCACTGATTTGTTCAGATTTAACAAAGAATATGGCAGACAAATGTATGTGTTCTTTCACACGTTAACCTATTCAGAGAAGCGCCAGTACAAAAAGCGGGTATACCTCACTGTGGTAATTTTACTTGAAACGAGAAAAAAATACCAGTTACCTGATTAACTTATACGTCTATTGCATCTTTAAGTAGTAGCCATGACTGACTGAGTGAGGAACGATTCGAAGAGACTATGATTAAGGGGAAACGATAGACGGTAGACAAATAGACGGGAAACAAGGGAGACAACTTTCACTGTCAAAGTGCGATAACTGATACCGATGACTCTATACGAATGTTATATGGCATCAAGTCCCCCACAACAAATACGACTCAGACACACAACACAAAGAAGAAGAGGAGGTTAAATTCTTTCGCCATGGAACTAACATTTGTTTCTTCTTTGTAATTTACTTTTTGTATCCACCTGCCTTTCATAAATCTGCTGTTAGATAGAATACGATGTACAGTACATAAGAGAAAGCCACGAATACGCTATTTTTAGGCACCAGTTCATCCCCCCGCCTCATTAACTTCCGCACCTATCCCCGCATCCTCTTAAAAAAATGGTCTTGCGTTGAAATATGATTATATACATTACAGACTGTTTTCTGTTAGTGACAGGAGTTCTGAGTCCAAATCTAGAAATGAGCGTTTACCTAGTTGAGTCTCAACAGGTGTCTAGTATTTTCACGAGTGGATATCGTTTGCTGCTTGTCAGCTGAACCGACCGCGTTACAAACGCGATGATTATGCATACACTGTTTGACACTGTGCACGGGTAGATGAATTAAACGTATTCATTGGCGCTTCTGGCGTGTCAATCCTTGCTTTTGGAGAATTCGAGCTGAAACGTATCGTGATATTAAGCTCACTCACTCATTCCGCTGTTCTAAATCTGACATGGATATTGGAAGTGCATGATCAGTTTAGAGCCCGATAGGTGGACCAGGATGGGCCCCCAACACACAGCCCTGGTGCATTGACAGGAGAGTGCTGAATACCACCATCCCGAGATCACCGCTTGGAAGCCCTCATGGATTTCAACCATACGAGTTGAGGCGCACCTCCTCTCCCTGTGAAGTCACTGAGCAGAAAGCTGCCAAATATCCCTCTGCCCCACCAGCATTGGGCCCAGGAGTCACTGAGCAGAAAGCTGCCAAATATTCCTCTGCCCCGCCAACATTGGGCCCAGGAGAAAGCACGCATAGAAGACACATTTGAAGACACATTTTGAGTGGCAAGCCCACTAAGATCCCAACGTCTAGAATATGTGGGGAGTTATGAGTTTAGATCATGGTTTTGTCAATGGAGAGGGAACACGCCTCCACTCTCTGCCTGATGCTTCGACCTAACTGACCACAGCCGTGATCAGGAAAGGATCAACGTTCTGAGGTCAAAGCATGCATCATGGAGAGGTCCCTCAGCATCAAGTCCTCACTGATGTCCACTCCCTCAGCACCAAGTCTTCACTGATGTCCACTCCTCAGCACCAAGTCTTCACTGAAGTCCACTCCTCAGCATCAAGTCTTCACTGATGTCCACTCCTCAGCACCAAGTCTTTACTGATGGACACATCCTCAGCACCAAGTCTTTACTGATGGACACTCCTCAGCACCAAGTCTTTACTGATGGACACTCCTCAGCACCAAG
>JADBJO010001091.1:360000-365000 GCA_016801955.1 Conus betulinus
CCAAAATTGGAACTAAGATAGAAGGCATGCATTATGATCTATGAAAGGTACATTTGATGTTACAAGCCCACTAAAACAACAAATTCTACAGCATTTTTTTTTTTATATATATACATTCATCATATCATGACTTGGTCAGTGGGAATGGAAGACCCCTACACACTCTGCTTTGACGCTTTAAACCCAGCAAACCACACATGGTCAAAACGCGCGCACGCGCGCGCGCGCGCGCGCGTGTGTGTGTGTGTGTGTGTGTGTGTGTGTGTGTGTGTGTGTGTGTGTGTGTGTGTGTGTGTGTGTGTGTGTGTGTGTGTGTGTGTGTGTGTGTGTGTGTGTGTTGCTGTTCGCCTTGCTTGGTTACAGTGGAGAGAAGCCTAAAGGGCATTTCCTTAATCCTCTTCCACACAGGAAAAAAACAGCAATCCCCTTTCATTGTGAGGATGAATATACAGGGATGACAGTGGGGAAGAACAAGAAACGGAATTCGGCAAGGTTTATGCGATGACTTAAAACTAAAATCTTTGTATGATTAAGCTAATCCCACCCAAAGGGATGTTCCCAGCTATTTCATTCCGCTGTTGACGACATGTGAAAATCGATTCCGTTTATACGTGTTAAGAAAGAAATGTTTATTTCAATCATGCTTAGAACAGCTTTAAGAAGTCTCTACTTTTTTGTTGATAGTAAATTAAATGAGAAACGTTTGTAGTAGAAACTCAAAATCACACAATAAAGTCTCATAGAATGTGCTGTTAATTGCTTATGCTTAATGCTATGCAAACCCTATTCTATAAGAACATACTGGGTTTGAACAATGCATCAAATAGTTTTCAAAGATTCGCATGTATTCAAATGTAGTGGCGTGTGTAACATCAGCACAAAGCTAGGTTTAGAATGCTCAAACAGGCTTTCTTACTGGTTTGTTTGCTCCATTGCACTTGCCAGATATAACTATAAACTTTGGTTCTCAGGCCCGTTGAGAGCGTGGACATTCAGGATAATTCTGTACTTGTGATATTCTTGTCAAGATGATTGGCTGCCACGTCTGGGATGTTTGCACATGATTAGAAACCCAGGTGAGAATAACGTTGTAACCATCACAGAGATATGACGATTAAAGAAAAAGAAAAGAAAAGTCGGGAGTTAAGGCTATCTTCGGTACAGTTAAACCTCCACACAGCAAAGAGTTAAAAAAATGAATCAAAGGTATCAGAAATCCACACGAAAGGGAAGAACGAGTAAGGGTTGGAAAGACAGGGGCTGGAGGAAGAGATGGACAATAAGAAAAAGATCAAGAACAAGAACAAAAATTGGACCAGATAAGTAAAGAATCAAACAGCCATATCAGCAAGAACAAGAACACGAAGAACAAGAACAATACCACAGTTAGGAAAAAAATGACCAGGCAAATAGAAAATGCGATGCTGCTGCTCTTGGTGCTGATGAAAATGATGATAGCTTCCTTACATGTTCCACCTAGTCACCCATTCCTGCCCTAAAGCGATGTCCATTTTCCCAGCCGGCCACATGGAAGCATCACAAGCCAGAATGCAAGACATGTAATCTGCCTGTCGCCTGCCATGCCTAACTGAGGACATGGTCAGCCAGAACAACGTAGCCGGGCGCAACGTGTGCGTGTGTGTGTGTGTGTGTTTGCGTGTGTGTGTGTGTGTGTGTGTGTGTGTGTGTGTGTGTGTGTGTGTGTGTGTGTGTGTGTGTGTGTGTGTGTGTGTGCGTGCGTGCGTGCGTGCGTGCGTGCGTGTGTGTGTGTGTTGGGGGAGAGGGGGGGGGGGGGGGGGCGCGTGCGCGCATGCGCGTTAGTCTCTGTCTTCTCCCTCTGCATGTGTGTGTGTTGGGTTGGGAGGGGGGGGGGGGGTACGCACGTGCGTTTTACTCTCTCTCTCTCTCTCTCTCTCTCTCTCTCTCTCTCTCTCTCTCTCTCTCTCTCTCTCTCTCTCTCGTGCGTGTGCGCCTGCTTGACATGTGTAGTGCGACAGCTGATGCATGCGGAAATTCCGGTAAGTTTTTTTTTTTTATTATTATTCTTTTCATTTCCGCCATATTTTTTTTTCCATAAGAATTTGCTTTTTCATTGAAAAGGGAAAAAACTGTGCTCTAAAATCTTCTCATGATTAAAACATCTTTGTATTACTTTGTTTGTTTCTTTTCAAATTAATTTGTTTTTTGGTTTTTTTTTCATATCCAGTAGCAACACTGAGGAGAGAGCAGCATTTGATCAGATTTTGCAGTGAGAGGACGGTGACTGAATTGAAAAAAGTGTAAATAAGAATATAGTGTATGTACGGTGGTTGTTTCTCATGTATTCGACAATACTTGACCAAACAAACCATCGTATTAGAAAATGATAGCAATTCTGACATTCCTTGTAGTCTAAAAATGATTTATTGATGGCAGATATAATTATGAACCTTTAGTAAAGCATATTAACAGCACAGCTCCTAACTGTTGTTAAAAATGGAATAAGGTGAAATAGCTAGGCAACATGTTTTCAAAAAGATACACAAAATTTCTAAAGTAAAATTGAAATCGTTTCAAAAGAGGATTGTACATTGAATTCTGGGTACAAACATACTATATCAAAGAAATGAGTGTGTTTTTCGACCACTGTTGCATCTTCTGCCATACAGAAAGAGAATCTATGACACTTATTTTGGGGATGGAGTATAATCAAATCATTCTGGACTTAAATCATCAAAAAAGTGACTTTCAGTATGACCGAGAATTTTGTAATCTTAGGTACTGATAAACAGATTAAAAATGACGAAGCATTACAAAAGGTAGTTCTTCTGGGCGACATGGTTTATTTTTCAATGTAAGCAAATCAAAGGCGTTCCAATGCAGAGCATTTCAAGAAAACGACTAATAAGGAACTATAACACTGATGAATACATGACCAAAATAAATGATTATCTGGCACGGTTTGAGAAAGTATGGGAATGGTATATACTTTTTGCTATCAGAGATTCAAGGAAAAGTACAGCATCGCATACAGCTTCATACTGTCAATATCTGTATGTTTACATGCACCTAGACTGTCTGTGTCGCTTCACTATACATAAGTTTGATTTTTTTTTTTCACTGGATTGATCATGTAATTTAAGAGGGCACCCACATCTTTCCCGGTTTCAGCTTTTTTCTCCTATTTTTTTTCTATTTGCAAGCAAGCAAGCGCGCTCGCGCGCGTGTGTGTATTTATGTGCTGTTGTGGGAACTGATTTAAAGCACTCATCTTTCTGTAAGTTAGATGTGAAGAAGTGGAGGCCAAAGATTCAAAAGTATTGCTTAAGTTTAATTTTTCTTGGCCTACTTCATTCTTTACCATACACGGCTTTTTGCTTGTGTATTAGAGTAACCTGAAGAGGTGATGTTATTCATCAGTGTCTCTATGCACTGTCCTCTCTTCTGCAATAATATTTGACTAAAATTCTGTTACGGAAAAATATGAGGCATTTTGCGGAATCTCTATAAACTTTGATGAAATCGGATGGATCTCTATCCCATTTCACAGAGTGATTAACAGAGTCCAGAGCATCCCATTTCACAGAGTGATTGACAGAGTCCACAGCATCCCATTTCACAGAGTGATTGACAGAGTCAAGAGCTACAAAGGACAGGTCTCCTGGAAAACCCGTTCCAACGCGAGTCAAAGCAGAGTCGGAGAAGGGACTCCATTTTTTTACTTTGTGCGGTTACGTGTTTTCATCGCACGTTCATTTGATTTTAGTAATAAGACTCTGGAAAAGGAAACAATGTACTAGTGTCTGACAATAACAAAACAAAAATAGTATAAGAGAGAGAGAGAGAGAGAGAGAGAGAGAGAGAGAGAGAGAGAGAGAGAGAGAGAGAGAGAGAGGTCTAAATTCCACATTTGATAAACGAACGGATCTTGTGTAGTCCAGTTATTCCTGTCTCGAGGGCCAGCTTCTGTTACAACCCACATGAGATTTTGTGCTGTTCTTTTCTTCATTTGTCAGTGATTCAACACACACACACACACACACACACACACACACACACACACACACACACACACACACACACACACACACACACACACACACACACACACACACACGCACGCACACACACACACACACACACACACACACACACACACACACACACACACACACACACACACACACACACACACACACACACACACACACACACACACACACACACACACACACACACACACACACACACGCACGCGCGCACGCACGCACGCACGCGCGCGCACGCACACACACACACACACACACACACACACACACACACACACACACACACACACACACACACACACGCACAAACATACCTGAAAATCACGCCTTGGGAGCGTCTCTGTCAAGGAAGAGTGCTAAGGTTCATAATGGAACGATGGTGGTGGTGGTGATGATGGTGATAATGATAATGACGTTTATGATGATGACAATGATGTTGAGGACATCTGTTCCAGAGGATTCGGACATTTTCACCAAATTCCAAGCCTTTCAGTTTTGAAGTCCATTAGATACCGTTTCCCCAGTAAATATATGTTGACGTTTTATTGTCTTAATGACCTGGGCAGGCGTTAGTTGGTAATAGAAGGCTTTGCTGTTATACATCAGTCTGCGCCTGGAATGGATACGTGTTTTCAATGACATGATGAATGCAGTTCTCATACATTTGCTGGCTAATGTGAGAGCTTTTGGTGGAAAGTCGTAGCAGTGCTTACATTTCCAGATGACGTCCCTTTCAGCACTGTATAGGATTCACTAAGTCCACACAGATCGTGTACAGGGAGACCCGTTGCAATCACTGCCCGATCCGTGGTATCGCTATTCAGTCTGTACATGATGTCTGTCGTCATCATCAGAGCATTCTTTACTCTCTACGGCATGATTCTTGTCCAGATGTGCTGTGAACTGAAAGTAGCATGATCCCTCTTCAGCTGTTGAAAAGCAAGATCTCCGTTCTTTGCTAGCTGACCCAGC
>JADBJO010001091.1:370000-372500 GCA_016801955.1 Conus betulinus
ACTGACTATCAGAACTCATGCATATATCATGCAGTCCTTTCGCCCATCCGAATGCCACCTGTCTCCCTTGGTCTGCCACTGACTATCAGAACTCATGCATATCCATGCAGTCCTTTCGCCCATCCGAATGCCACCTGTCTCCCTTGGTCTGCCACTGACTATCAAGATAATGGCGATGTTAACGAACGGATTTCTTCTGGTGAACGAAGATTGCTATTATGAGAGATACTGATGTAGCACCTATCCTCTGCTAGATATTACGCTCAAGGCATTTCACAGTGATGCTTTCTTTTACATAACAGGCTGTCTGCCTGGGTAGAGCCGACCGAACAGCTGCCTGCCGGAGCTGCATTCATTCGTTTCCCGTGTCATGCTGTCTGATGTCAGTCACTAGGACATTGTTCATTCATTCATTCATTCATTCATTCATCATTCATCATTCATTCATTCATTCATTCATTTTTCTTGCATTCTATGTGTACATGTGTCTTTTGTATACCTACAGCCGAACTGTCCTTCTCTTCCGAAAAATGGCGATGGGATTTTACGGCGTGAAAGATGTAATGCGTGTGTTCACTCAAGGAACTTCGGTTTATAGTCTCATTAGAAGGACTTTGTGGTGCGTGGGTTCATAAGGAACTTAGGTTTATAGTCTCATTGGAAGGACATTGTGGTGCGTGGGTTCACACACGGAACTTCGGTTTATAGTCTTATTGGAAGGACTTTGTGGTGCGTGGGTTCACACAAGGAAACATCGGTTTATAGTTGCATAGAAAGGACTTTGTGGTGTGTGGGTTCAGACAACGAACTTTGGTTTATATCTCATTGGAAGGGACTTTGTGGTGCGTGGGTTCACACAAGAAACTTCGGTTTATAGTCTCATTGGAAGGACTTTGATGGAAGTCGAGTTAGAACCAGTGTAAATTAGAAGGGGGAAAGACCCCTGTACTGAAATGACCCGATGAAGAATTGAACCCGCAACCCAATATTACGAGTTTATTGTCTGCAGATGTCAAAAGGATGAAAATCGTTAGAGAAGTTACAAATTTGATTTCTATAGGATTTTTCCCATAATCTCCACGAAACTTGATCTTCAATACCAAATGGTAAAAATCGGAGACAACATTTACAACTGGGGTTTGAAGGACAGCTGCCGTTCATTGTTGATACAACACAGTAAAAGATCTAGATTTGCTTCGGCCACTATGCCACGAATCACAGCGAGGTGAGATACATCTTCTTTTTTATCCTTATCCCAGAAACATTCATTGGATGAATTCATTAGCCTAAAATAATGAACATCCTTCCTTGTAGAAGTTTTAATATCTTCAGCCTTTGATGAACTCTTTGTTTCTCTTTATATATTTTTTTTAGATTGTCCCATAGGATGCTTGACGGATGATTAGAAAGCCAGTTATCTCCCATACCTTGTGTCTGAAGTCATGAGATATCAAACAGTGTAGAGGCATTAATACCAGTCCAGTTCTTTCCCACTGTCTGTACAATACGTCTCTGGGCATTTACACCGGGCTATTTCATTAGAACATTGATGATGTTTACATTAATATCCGTTACGAGCTGTGCTATGCTAAAAGTGTACTTTCGGTCTTGGTTATTGTTGTAGGGTGCTTTTGCATCATTTCGTAATGGGCGAAGGATCAATGATGAATAAAATATATGTGAACCGGAACCAAGAAAGCCTTATAGATAAAATGGCATTTTCTGAGTCGACCTTTTCCTTTAATGGAGCTGTATATCTCTATCGACTTAATCGAGGATCATTCACAGCTAAAATGCATGTATGCCCAGGCTAATCATGCGATGCAAACGCTGCAGGGGTATGAATTTTTTTTTTTGGACTCGCATTTCAATTTCAGATTTCTGTGTGACATCAGTTTTGGTACCACCACCACCACCACCACCATTATCACTCGAGGAAAAGGAATGGTGGTGACACACTGTACTGAACACACTCCATGTAAAGGAATGTGGTGACACACTGCACTGGACACCTCCATGTAAAGGAATGTGGTGACACACTGCACTGGACACCTCCATCAGAGGAATGTGGTGACACACTGCACTGGACACTCCATGTAAAGGAATGTGGTGACACACTGCACTGGACACCTCCATGTAAAGGAATGTGGTGACACACTGCACTGGACACCTCCATCAGAGGAATGTGGTGACACACTGCACTGGACACCTCCATGTAGAGGAATGTGGTGACACACTGGACTGGACATCTCCATGTAAAGGAATGTGGTGACACACTGCACTGGACACCTCCATCCAAAGAAACTACTGCGGTGGAACGTGTTGCCACCCCTGAACGATTGATAGCCACACGTGGCAATCTGTGCATAAATGCTACATCAACACCTCTGTTAGCCGCCAGTCGTCACCCATGGCAAGACTTCAAGCTGTTTTGATTTAGGAGGTGTCTAGAGTGTAGAGTCGTATCATAAACGTGTAAAATGATATTTTGTGCATGAGC
>JADBJO010001091.1:377500-382500 GCA_016801955.1 Conus betulinus
CTTTATATGTAATAATTGTATTCTTGGTACTTTGAAAAAAGTTTCCATGTGGAAATCGTTTCCTTCAATGTAAACAGTCATGGTGTTAATATAAAAAAATGTTCTTTTGCAGTGCACCCACTGAATTGAAACTTTGCAGATTCTGTTACGGGTAATTTTTTTCCCCAAGTTCCAGGGAGTTGTATTATGTGAAGAGTGACTGCTAGTGACAAACAAGAGCAATAAATATGTAGGAAGCAGGCTAGAAAATCAAGGTAGCTATCAGTTCCCCAGATGTCGGTGAAGCCCAGTGTCCAACCTGGAACTGACTGCCATCCGGGTGTGGGGTGCAGCCTGTGCCCAGCCACTGTCTCTACCCCGTGGGGGTGGAGAGACTGACCGAGGGTCAGAAGACATCGTGTGTGCACTGCCAACCGGGTGTGGGGTGCAGCACGAACCCAGCCGCTATATCCGCCCCGTGGGGGTGTCGAGAGGCTGTCCTTGTGGTCAACAACGAGCTGGAGTGTGAAAGGGCTTCAGAGTTCGTCGGGACGACGACTTGTGTTCTTCTGTTTGTGTGGAAGTCCCTGGAAAGACTCCACGAACTACTACTGTGAGCGGCTTCGTTTTCTGTCGAGTCGACGTGTGTTCTGTTGTGTGGGAGTCCCTGGAAGGCCTCCAAGACCTGCTCCCATGAATGGTTTCTGAACTGTGTGACTAGGGCCAGATGCGGCCAATGCATCCACTGTTTGTGGTGACACTGCTGTGGGTGCCAGCGTGGTTTGAGGTGACAATATATAGTAAGCTTATTTAGTGTCGTTGTGCGCCCTTCGGTGGTGGTGGCGAGAACTCTATGCTGTGCCTGTTCATGCTTGTTATGTAATATATATTTGTTATGATTTGATATTTCAGGCAGCAAAAGAAAAAAAAACTTAGCTTTTTGCCTGGCTATCTATGTTCGCGTGGTGTGTGGGTGTGTGTAGAGAAAAGATGTACACACATCCACACTTCTTCAGGTGAGAGTCAGACAGCAAAACACGCACCCGCATGCAATCCGTAACACACACACACACACACACACACACACACACACACACACACACACACACACACACACACACACACAAAAGCAAGTTTTTTGTTGTGTTTTCTGAATCGGCACCAGATGACTTGCTTTAATAATCGATTTGGTTCAGGTAAAGAAAAGGGTATATTCAATACCGTGGCGCACTTCTCATTTCTGGCTTCTCGTTTTGCACATCTATCAGCTAGCGCATTACCCCAAGTACCTCAATGCGATGGAATCCAACAGAAGGTAACATCAGTTCCTTTACATATCAAAACATGCATGAGATGGCATTTCGTTTACAAGAAAGTTGTTCGAAATGGTATTTGTAAATTTTATGGATTGCAGAACAGACTCTTGATCCACACAAATAACTACTTAAATATTGACAGTGGCAAGTCAATTAAATATGACAACGCCACATAACAGCTATTACTTCAGTAACAACTATTGATCTGCCTTTTCCGATGGAATATATCTTTTCAACCTTTTGTGATGGTATAACAAAAGCAGAACCTGACTGATTATTAGACAATATAGAACCAGAGATAGGCTTGGTAGATACATATTTGAAAATGGTGTAATTTTTTTTTGTTTTTTTGTGCTTTGTTCAGAAGGTACTGAATATGAAAGTTCCACGTTGATTTAGATGGTAATTATACCCCACAAATTTAACTAAAGGTCTGTGGTCAAGTAGGACTGCATCTATTTTAAAAGAGGGCAAATCGCTTGTATCAGCGCCATTGTTGAATAACATCATATGTGTTTTCTCACAAGAAAACATCAGAGCATTTTCAAACATGTATCTACCAAGTCTGTCTAATTCAGTTTGGTAAAGTTTTTATGTAGTAATTAAGTGTTCTTCTAGGAGTAGTTTTCCTTATTGAAGTATTCATCCATATGCACAGATCGTCAGCATACTGTACAGCTGTGACATTTTTGCTTATATGTTTTGGAAGATCACGGAGCAAAATGCTAAACAACATTGGAGCTATCACAGAGCCTTGTGGAATTCCTATTTGTAATGATTTAAATTCAGAGTACGTATTTTCTACTTTAACTTGTAACTTTCTGTCTTGAACAAATTCTCTTATATACAAAAAAAAAAAAAAAAAAACATTGCCAGGTAGACCTATATTTCTTAATTTGAATAACAATCTGGCATGCCAAACACCATAGAAAGCTCTTTTAATATTAAAAAAAAAAAAGTAGCCAAAGTTCTTTTTTGGTTTTGCACATTGGTTTTTAATATGTGCTGTTATTTTAACCATACGATTGATGACTGATCTTCCTTTTCGAAAACCAGCTTGATTGTGTGGTATTACGTCGTATTTATTACAATAATAAATCAATCTATTCAGAACCTTTTTTTTCCCATTAGTTTTAAGACATGAGAGGTTAAAGCTATTGGTCGATAACTATAACTGTTTGTGTGTATTGTGTGTGCGTGTGTGTGTGTGTGTGTGTGTGTGTGTGTGTGTGTGTGTGTATGTGTGTGTGTGTGCGCGTGCGCGCGCGCGCGCGCGCGCGTGTGTGTGTGTGTGTGTGTGTGTGTGTGTGTGTCTGTCTGTCTGTCTGTCTGTCTGTCTGTCTTTGTGTGGCACAGTAATCTAGCTGTCCAGCATATTAACTGAATAAAGCAACGCATCAATGGTAACAGTCGTATTGAGAGAGAGAGAGAGAGAGAGAGAGAGAGAGAGAGAGAGAGAGAGAGAGAGAGAGAGCAAACGAACGAGCGAATTTGTTTTATCAATATAGGCCATGGCCCTTTCTGATGTGGGCATAGTATGGTATAGGAATAACCATTCACACGACAAGGCAATATTACATCGTCTGACAAAAAGTAGTGGACATATAAGCATATCAAATACGTAGAGGCAATATTACATCGTCTGACAAAAAGTAGCGGACATATAAGCATATCAAATGCGTACTGTAACAGCTAAGCTCATTAACTGTGCAAAATCGTGCACCTCTCAAAGGCTTTGTACATGTACATGCAAATGTTCTTTAAATCTCCTTCATTTTGATTTGCTATTAGTAAAACAGCTTCCAATGAACAAGGACCTTCACAGAATTTCCTAGGAATATATTCACGCCGTAAATCCTGAAGTGCTTAACAAAAAGTAAAATAGGCGAATCATCTTTATTTGCCTCTTTGCATAAAGGACACGGCATATCAATGTTTTGAGTCTTTGTATATCGGTGCTGATGTACTTCGATATCTGTATCTCCGAATCTAAATCTTGTCAGATAACCTTTAATATGCACATAAAAGTGAACAGATATTAGATGTTTTAAAAGTTCTGTGAAATGAAAGTCGTTCACTACTCTGGATATTTTCATGCAGTCGGTTATATCATCGATTTTCCACCACCACTCTTTGTCGTAAATGCTTTAAAAAGCATTTACATTTTCAACATCCTGATTTTATCAGACAAATCCAAATCCATTATGAAACAAAAGTCGCGAATGCCTGAAATCCATGACGTTTTAACATGTGATTCTAATTCTAAAAATATGTTGCATGCTTTACGAGGTAATCTGTCATCATCCATTCGTAACCTTTTTTTTTTTTTTTAACCAATTTCTAATACACTGCGGAGATGAATTGATATACGTAGGATAACGATTTGTATCCCCATAAACACATTCACTTGGTGTCTTCATATGAACCCCCCCCCCACCCCCCCACACCTCCACTCTGACCTCCCCATAAAAGTATCCAGACAAGTGGACATTTTCTACATGAACAGCAGATTTATTTAAACCCAAACTCTGAGCACCATATAGGGTAGCAGGTTGAACCTGGTCATCAAACAAGTTTTTATTAGACACACTGATAAGGAATTGTTATTCAATATACATAGCTTTTGCAAGATGCACAACATGGTATTTTTTGCCTGCTTGCTAGATCTTGGCATGCAGCTGTAAAACTTAAGCGTGTGGGGAAATATATACCATGAATCTATAACAGTTCACAAAAGCCATTATTTGACCATTAAAAAAATCTTTGTCTTGACGCCAAATAATCGCCTTTTCTGAAAAAAAACACAATGTTGCTCTTCTTCATATTCACTCTCTCAGCCGAAGTCTAGATGCCACCCAATATAGATGTTGTAACTGAGTTTGGAGGCCAACAGGAGTTTCAGACAATAAAGCAATGTCATCAGGTAGTAGCAGAATAAAAAGTTCAATAAAATGTAGGGAAATAGGTGCACCCATGCCTTTCATTTTCTAATGTTTCCAACGCTAATTCATTTATCAACAAAAAAAAACAAGAACAGGACTAGAAGCATCTCCTCGTTTTACACCCTGTGTGCATATGATAATCATAGTCAGTAAATTCCCCATAGACCTGACCCTTGCTTTAATATTCTTTTACATTCTTTTAATGCACTGACGTGATTTACCAATAATGCCATTCTTTATGGGTATTGAGCAGAGTAGTTTCCTAGAAACTGAGTCAAAAGCTTTCTCGAAATTGATGAAAGCTGCATATAACTTACGATTAAATGAAAATTGCTTTTGAAGAACAGTTAAGAGGGTAAACATGTGATCGACGATGGAATGATTCTTTTTCTAAGCCAACTTGATATTCACCAGTGATGTTGCTATGATCGACCCATTTCCGTAACCTGTCGTTAATGATTGAACTGTGCAATTTACTACTTATATCTGAGAGTTAAATCCCTCTGTACTGTTATTAGCAGGATCATTCACTGCTCCTTCCTTAGAGAGAGAGAGAGAGAGAGAGAGAGAGAGAGAGAGAGAGAGAGAGAGAGAGCTTAAGTAACTGTGGCAAGGACATTGCAAGAAGCATTTAGCAGATTGCTTCTGACTAAAAGGCATTAATCTGAAACTATGGACAGCAGAATGAAAGACAATATCTAGTTCACCACTGGAGACTGCCTCCTACTCAGGGGCCAAAGGCAGGTGAAGATTCAAATTAACC
>JADBJO010001091.1:400000-402500 GCA_016801955.1 Conus betulinus
GAAAAATAAATTGCACAAAGGGTCATTTGGTTCATATCATCCCTGTTGAATAAGCCACATCGATACGAAAAGAAAAAAAAAAAGGCTATCCACCAGCTGTACACCTTTTCAAACAAATATTTTTCAAGGAAATCATAGGCCAGCCTGAATAAAAAGCATACGGAAATAGTGCCAAGCATTTCTGTGTGGGTATGTCGTGCGTCAGTATATTCCAATGTTGTTTAATATGAGAGAATGCTCCATATCTGCCGAACAAGAGCAGGAAACTCATTTCTTGTTTGAGAGTGTCAAGGGTATTCTGATCCTTGAAATGTCCATTTTTCACACCATGACCATTTAGATAATAAGACACAAACGCTGCGAAAGTTTGCTTTGAAGTAACGTCGAATTATTTTATGAAGGTCTTCACATTTCTGGCACATGTCACACGCTAAGAACTCAGAGAAAGTGCGTATAGTTTTCCTTTTTACGAGACAATTATCGTGTGGAATAATGGTCAGAGAAAGTGCGTATAGTTTTCCTTTTTACGAGACAATTATCGTGTGGAATAATGTCTTGGCCATGTGTAGTGTGTTTTTCTCTCGGCTCGGTGTCTCTGTTTCCACTGACATTTCGCGACACCTAATGCTCTACGTATTCACTACAGGGAGTACATGGGCGTGTCTGTGCCTGAGTGGCTGCGATTAAAAGGAGTAGGTGGATATGTCATCGCGATTATCTGGGTGGGCAGGATGGCAAGTGCTGTGAACGGGCGTGCAGGTGATGTATCTTTATAAATGATGGTGCTTAGATGGATGTGGTTCGAATGTGTCTTTTTGAATTCGAGGGTAAGTGGAATCGAACATCTCTCTCTCTCTCTCTCTCTCTCTCTCTCTCTCTCTCTCTCTCTCTCTCTCTCTCTCTCTCTCTCTCTCTCTCTCAGAGTTTATAAGCAGGCTCATATTTAAAAGTCCCCCCCCCCTGAAACACACACACACACACACACACACACGCACACACACACACACACACACACACACACACACACACACACACACACACCACACACACACACACACACACACTCATACACATACATACATACATACATACATACATACATACATACATACATACACACGCACACGCAAATAAAACAATCAAATGCTTAATTCACAAGATCAAACAGATATCCGATTGAGATGTTTACAACGTTTTGGGTTCAGCTTTAGATTCTGAGAATTTGTTTGTTTCTCTTCTTTGATATCGTTTTAGTCAGTACCACAGCATATATCGTAATGCCTCTGCGTTACGTCACCATTGCTTTGCCATGATCTTGCATGGTTTTGACATCTGTCTGCCTCAAAATACATCACTGTCCATGCTGTCTCATGGCATAGATCGCTTTAGTGCTGTGGCTGACATTGGACAGGTGACGATCTCCACAGCTGTTGGAATCAGTGTTGAAACCAGATAAAGCATAACAGATAAAACAGAGAGATGAACATCTAAGATTCCACGGTATTATGGCCGTGAGTTGGTAGAAATTCACATTGTCTAGGGTATCGGGTCATGGAACATAGAATCTCATTGTCTCTTTCCACGTCCTTAACCTTCCCTGAGCTATTTCTGTCATCTATTACCGTTGAGAGAAGAGAGCAAGTTTTGGAGCCGTACAACTCCGACTGTGCAGCCAGTTTGAACTCCCGGCCGTCAGTTACATGGCGCAATGCTATGCCCATTAGATTCCTGGCTGTGCTAGACGTATCAGGTCCTATTTACCGCCCCTTATTTCATCTCCGTCGTTGTCGTTTCCTGTAAGACTAATCTATCGTACACAGACAGATAAATACATAAACCAATCTGTAAAAATGCAAGAAGCAGCAGAATGAACACAGTTTACCTTACGGATCACGAATTAGGATTTATTTTTTTCATCTCAAGAAGCAGGAACTGTTTAGGATTTAAGATATGAGTATGTTGTTCCCTTGATTTCAATACTGTTCTCCTGACCTGCAGGTTGGACGACGCAGAACTAGACCTAACCAGTGACGTGGTGGTGTTTGTGTGTTCCGCGAATCAGAACTGTTGGAATACAGTTAGGAAGTTTAAGAAAAGACTGTTAGGAAAGGAATGCAGGGGGTGTGGTGTTTATGTCTGCCTGGCTAAATCCCTGTTGGAGTGTATGCTTTCAAATCATGCCATTTGCGATTCTATGGCTTACTAAATCATGCCACATGTGATTCTTGGGCTTTGTGAAATCTTGCCACATGTGGCTTTGTGGCTAGGCAATGATTTTTTAACGCATTCCTTTTCTCTGTAGGACTTCTGAGGAAAAAAATGGGAACACCTTACATCTTCGCTGCGTGTCTGTAACTATGGATTCCTCCCTGACATTCACCCTGTGGTTCTGTGTGAATATGAACTGACACCTGACAGTCATACTGCAAACTGTTCAGGGTGATATTGAAATGACATTTGCCTGTCGTACATCTTACTGTTCAGCGTGTGCTAGAACTCT
>JADBJO010001091.1:407500-412500 GCA_016801955.1 Conus betulinus
ACAGAACTCCGTCAGAGATGCGGGAAAGTGTTTCATGCACGGGAACCTACATCGCCTGACCTGATGACAATGCTGACTTCGCTGGGAGACAGTTTTGATGAAATGAAAGAAGACGTGCGGGAGACGATGGACATGTTCTCTGCTTTCAAGGCGGAATCTAGACTCTTAGAGAAGTCAGAGACCTTAGGCAATTAAACAATGACCTGATCGAATCAATCAAAGAGTTTGAAAGAAAGGTTAGACCGTTTGGAATTGGTAGCTGACGATTCAGAGAGCCGGTCCTAACGTGACGACATCATAATTCATGACATCGCAAGGCACAAAAAGAGACACCTGAAAATTGTGAAAAATGTGTTGAAGGACATGATTACAAGTACATTAAAACTTACTGATGACATTTCTTTTGACCGGATCCACGGTGTAAATTCAAAGGAAAGTTCACCACTTGTAAAAGGATGTACCATTTACACAAAGTAAAGTTATCTAAGGCAAAACGGAAATACACGGAACCCATTCATTCACTGCCGAAGAGTTTTTCACATGGGTCAGGGCAATTTGAGGAAACTTTCCCTTCGTCTGAAGGAAGCCAGGAAGCAACAAAAAGAGCCACAATAATGATATACGATCGTCTACTCATTGATGGCAAAAATTTTTTCTCTGTGATAATGATAATATAGTTGAAGTGGCATAGGGTCACGCCGGGCTCGCATTAGATTAAAACACATTGTATTGTGCCACACCAACAATCTAGGTAAAAAAAATCATCGTGTGGAAGCAGTTGGCTAAATTCGGTCCAGCACGCGAAAGTGCAGTTTGGAAAGCTGACACTGTGTGTTCACCTTCTCGTATGTCAGGCAGGCCGTCATCTGATTGCATTGCCCTTGTCAACGCAAGCGCACCCTTGAATAGTATTTCTGCATGTAAACAGTGTGGTAAAATGTGTGTTTTGTACAGTGGATTCCAAGTGCATGCAGTCAGATGATAGCTTTTCTAACGTGTCAATCAATTGTAGAAAAATATTCGTTCTTGCAATGGAATATCAGCGATTTACTTTTTAAGATTCCTGATTATGATTTCATCAACGATGTGTCGTCTTTTAATTTTGTTTGCTTAGTAGAGATGTTCTTGAAGAAATTCAGACCATGTTTTTCCCTGAATATACGTCTTCGTCAATCTTGCTCTCAAATTTACAGAGCGTGGAAAAAAAGATCCGTTGGTGTAATATGTTTGAGTAGAAACAAACTTTTAACATTCGTGAAAAGAAAAGCTCGATTCCAATTTTGATAATGCTTTGATGTTGATCATTGATAAGAATGTATGCAATCTGCCGAAAAAAATGTTCTATAAAATGTGTTGCTATGATCCTTCGGAAGGATCACCATTCTATACAGTTTCAAACGGTATCTGTCAAACTGACGACAGCTTGGTGGAAACTCTTGGTTCACATGATGACATATCAGTTTTGATGTGTGGTGATTTCAATGGAAGAACAGCTGATGTTTCTGTGGATATTGCGGATGAATTTGTACAGTTTTCATGGTTAATACACTGCATCGAGTTAAACCGAATAATATTCAAAAGATAATCTAATAAACATGTATTGAAAAAGTTTTGTAAAGATGTGCGTGGCTGTGGGGTCTAACTAACGGTGTACGTAATGAGGATAACGAGGGGTTATGTACATACATACGTGACTCTGGTAGCTACGTGAATGATTATTGTGTTGCATCGGGCGATGCTTTTCATATTGTGAAGTCTTCGTGTACATTTTGTATAAGTGAACGGATCAAAGTTGTTTACATGCCCTTAGAATTCAACATAAAAGCTAAAGGTACATCTGAGCACTGATATCCTCATAAGAAAGAATATGTCGCAACATCTGTGCAGTGAACTGAGTGTGTAACTGCTGTTTTAAACGTAGAGAATTAAAGCCGTGTCCATGTTCGATTGTTGTACGTGTCCTGACATGTAAGATGTGAATGTGAATGTCGCACTCGAGATGCTCAGTGATGCAGTGGAGTGTAATGCAGACTCTACGAAAGACCAAATTTCCGTCCTTTTCAGAAGACAAAGGAATAACTGGTTTAATTCAGAAGGCAAAACTGCAAGACAAAATAGAAGAAAGTTTTTGAGAACATGTAAAAAAAAAAATGTTAGACATTACTGGCCGTCATGTATTTTGTGTCAACAGAAGAGAGTACAAAAATTTATTACATGGAAAGAAGAAGAAACACAACGATTCACGGTTTCAAAAAAAGTAATTAACTCTGTCAATAAACCGCGGGAATAGCGGAAAATGTTCAATTTGTATTTAAAAAGCTGGCACAGAATCAGAATAATATCCCAAGCATGAATGGCATGAGCGCTTTAAAGATATTTTGGGAAAAAAAAATATTATCAATAATTATGTCATTCATGACAAGTAGCTATCAGATGACAAGCACACAAAGTATTTAGATTGGTCCATCATAGAACAGGAGGTGTTGTCTGCAATCAAAGAAACAGTTATTGAGAGAGAGAGAGAGAGAGAGAGAGAGAGAGAGAGAGAGAGAGAGAGAGAGAGAGAGAGAGAGAGAGAGAGAAAAGAAAGCTGCCGTGCTTGGTAGACTTGCATCCGAGTTTTTTTTTGGCACTTTGGGGACAAAGCTATACGTTTTCTTATGAAACTATTTAATACTTTTGTTTATGTGTTGTTTTGTTTGTTTTTCTTTTGTTTGTTTGTTTGTTTGCTTGTTTTGCTTGTTGTTTGTTTTTGTTTGTTTGTTTTGCTGAAGGGGTTTTCCTTTATATAAAAAGGAAGATGTAACAATTACAGGAGAATTTTATTATGTAATACAGCAGGTAAACTGTACGGTTCCTAACATAATGGATCGAACCAAATAATGTTCCTGATGAATACCAAACTGGCTTCAACAAAGATTATAACACAATAGATCATATCTCTGCTCTACTGGCGCGTTTCGAACACACTTTGCTAATAACAGAACGTTATGTGTTGTTTTTGTTGATTTTGAGAAAGCTTTTGATTCGCGTTCAAGGAAACTGTTATGGCTATTTTTTTTTTCATGCTAAAACCAATGGCATAAAGGGTAAGCTGCCAAAGCCAAAATAAAGATTTGGGCTAGGTTCAGTGATTATATTATACGCAAGAGGTTAGACAGGGGGATGCTTTTAGTCCTATTTTAGTTCCCTTATTCGTGAACGAATTAGCACTTATGATTATTGAAAAGGATAGGTGTGGTGTTACTTTAAATTTGATTGAGCTATTCATTTTACTGTTTGCTGAAGGTATTGTGATATGAAACTGTATTGATTTCTAACTCAGCTGAACAGATTATATTCTGCTGCACAGAGACTTGAGCTTAAGGTAGATGTGGACAAACAGCATGTTTTTGTTTTTTTTTTGTATTGTTTTCCGTAAAGGTGTTTTGTTTGGCTGCATGTGAGAGATGGGTTTATGGTACATAAAAAAACATCAGTTGTAAACGCATATAGTGTTTGGGTATATATTTTTTTTACACAAAACTCAGTTTTACTTTTGCATGTCAAGACCTCGCGAACAGAGGCAAACAAACACGCCGTTACGAGTGTGTTAAATGTTGTACAAGTTTGGACATAGTTCAGAAGAGTTATCTCTTTCAAATTGTTTGGTGCACAAGTCTAGCCGTCAGTCCAGTGTAGTGCTGAGGTTTGGGCCTTTGAAACAGGTCACGAAATTGAAACATTGCACCGTTTTGCGATGAAACGATTTTTATGCGTGGACAGACGTACCCCGAATGATTTGGTCTATGGGTACCTGGAAGATTTCCCATTTACATCAATTCATATTTCGAAAGCATTGAATACTGGCTCAAAGCTTTTCTCTTTTTTTTTTTTTTTTTTTTTTTTTCAGATTCATGGTGACAGACTACCTGCACGAGCACACAGAACATTGTATGACGTAGAGATGCAAGAGGTAAAGTTACTCTGGCAACAAATCTTCAATTATATAGTTAGGTTTTTTCGTTTGTATAGCTAAATCAAGGTGAGGGGTGTATACCAATTTTGGGGGGCTTGTTTTACGCAGCACATGGTAGACTGTAGATGGGAAGACTGGGAAGACTGGGGCTGCCGTATCTAAAGTAGTGACATACTCTCTATGTACAGATACTTTAACATGAATTAATTAGCAGAGCCATACACTGCAATAAACAAAATGAACAGATCTATAACATGTGCTTCAACAAAATTTAGTTAGTTGCCTCTGACATAACAGTGCATCGTCAAAAGTATAAGAAAAGCAACCGGACTTTGTTGTGCCCTTTGTGTGGATCCGGTGTAGAGGATGAAGTTCACTTTGCTTTGTGTTGCCCAGCACTTCATGATTTAAAAGCAAAATATATTCCCGTCAAGTATTAAGTCTCACTTTTGTCGTCAAGAAATAAGTGTTACGAATATTTTTTTTCTATGTGTTTGTATAAGTCGATTCAACTGCGGAGAACACAATATGATGCTATTGTAATTCATATAAACACCAGGCATGTGCTTATAACGATTTTGTACACCAACATGCGTGAAACGTTCTTGTCTAGTTTTGCATGTTTCCATTCAAATAGGGCTTGGCCTTTCTTTTAAATAAATAAACTCTTGTTATCGTTTCTGTTATCTCTCTGTAATCTCCTTCATTCTCTCTCTCTCTCTCTCTCTCTCTCTCTCTCTCTCTCTCTCTCTCTCTCTCTCTCTCTCTCTCTCTCTCTCTCTCTCTCAATTTTCTCTCTCGCATATGTGTGGTCTGTGTGTGCGAGCGCATGCGCGCTATGCGCGTATATAAGTGTGTGTGGGGGGGGGGGGGAGGGTGTGTGTGTGGGGGGGGGGGGGGGGCGTGGGTGTGTTTTTATCTGTGTCTGTGTCAATGTGCCTCTTTGTGCTTGTGCCTGTGTCCCCTACCGGTCTAGACGCCAAGCTAAATTAAACCCCGACAAAAACCCATAGCTGCAGTAGAGCTTCTTCGTCAGCCTTGA
>JADBJO010001091.1:415000-417500 GCA_016801955.1 Conus betulinus
CCTGCCACCGCCATCACCATGACACTGACACCACCCTGCCACCGCCATCACCATGACACTGACACCACCCTGCCACCGCCATCACCATGACACTGACACACCCTGCCACCGCCACCACCATGACACATCTTCCCCACTGTCGAAACTAGCACCGTCACTGGCAATAGGATGGAAGGTTTAGCGCGTCACCGTTATCTCCCAACTTCAGCTTGCACGTAAATATCATAAAAAAAACGTGATCTGTCAGATCCGACACAAAATAGTGCATTCTCCGATAGCAACAATTAGTTCCGTTGCGGACACATACAGGTTACCAGCTGGTATAAATGTCACACAGGTGGTAGAGTGAAACTTGTGCCGTAACGTCTTGGGTAACATTCTGTGCTGGGGTGACATCTTAGATTGCATCGTTGGTACAGAATGTGGCTGGGTGGCATTTTGTTTCGCGACAGGTGCAGTCATGCCTTTTTTTGTGGTGTGTGCTGCTGTCTGACTGCGATGCACTCACCAGAATGTTTTTGAGCGGGACTCAGACCCAGTTTGGGTTAGGGCGATTCACTGACCGTTTGCAGCCAAAAAAAAAAAAAAGAAAAGAAAATGACGAAGAGAGAGAGAGAAGGAAAAAGGGGGTGGGGGGGGGGGAGAGAGAGAGAAGCCACAGAGAGAGAGAGAGAGAGAGAGAGAGAGAGAGAGAGAGAGAGAGAGAGAGAGAGAGAGAGAGAGAGAGAGAGAGAGCAAGCTAAAAAAAAATGGTCACAAACTCGCGTATGAAGAGTCAACACACACACACACACACACACACACTGGAAGTGGAGAATGATGAAAGGGACTAAGTGTATACCAATTCGCAATATGCTTTACCTTCCTTTGGACCACTCTGCTGCCAAACGGCTTTCCTTCGACCGATGCTCGGGGGGCAGTAAGTGTTACCAAGGGGAATCATGATTATAGGCCTAAAGGCACTTCTTCTGCAAGAGAGGTTCTCTTGTCATGCTGCCTGTTTGACAAAGACACTGCTGAGGCTTTTCGGACTTTGGTACAAAAGCAGTTTTTCAGGCGACTGTGACAAGTCTGTGGTCTGAAGATGACAAGGGCGACCTTTTTGGTTGTTTGGGCGTGTTCACAGCCACCTGTTGTGTCGCCGGGTCATGAGGAAGGTGTGGTGGTCTGAAGATGACAAGGGCGACCTTTTTCGTTGTTTCGGCGTGTTCACACAGCCACCTGTTGTGTCGCTGGGTCATGAGGAAGGTGTGGTCTGAAGATGACAAGGGCGACCTTTTTCGTTGTTTCGGCGTGTTCACAGCCACCTGTTGTGTTGCCGGGTCTTCAGGAAGGCTCTGGCTTTCTGAAAGGCCATAGGTTTTGGTTCTGTGCTCCTGGGTTTTAGAGGATCCCTCCCGTGACACAACATCCACAGCGTCATGGCGTTTCGCCTCACGTTGAGACAGTGTCTTCCACAGCGTCATGGCGTTTCGCCTCACATTGAGACAGTGTCTTCCACAACGTCATGGCGTTTCGCCTCACATTGAGACAGTGTCTTCCACAACGTCATGGCGTTTCGCCTCACATTGAGACAGTGTCTTCCACAACATCATGGCGTTTCGCCTCACATTGAGACAGTGTCATCCACAACGGCATGGAGTGTCACCTCAC
Source organism: Conus betulinus (assembly GCA_016801955.1). NCBI lineage: Eukaryota > Metazoa > Mollusca > Gastropoda > Neogastropoda > Conidae > Conus > Conus betulinus. The sequence continues at coordinate 416,654 of JADBJO010001091.1, forward strand.
GTTGAGACAGTGTCTTCCACAACGGCATGGCGTTTCGCCTCACATTGAGACAATGTCTTCCACAACGTCATGGCGTTTCACCTCACGTTGAGACAGTGTCTTCTATGCGGTAACTATGCGGCCTCTGCAAAAGGAAGTAAAGGCAAAGGACAGCTCTGTGTATTCTTCATTTTCAGCAACACGACATCAGGACAATTACCATCACCAGCTTCATTTGATGGAATATCAAATGAATCAACCGACAGTCTACACTATTTGGGTATAGGGCTTGACAGAATTCTAAACTTTACAAAAACATGCTAAGAATATTGTTCTTAGATACAAACGAGCCTGTCTACCATGAAAGCAATGGTAGCTAACGGCTTTAAATAGCACCATCTCTACCGACTGTATTGTGCAGTTGTACTCAGTGTAATTGATTATGGATTAGCTCTTACGACACAGTCCACGAGCATTTTTTTTTTTTAATTTAGAAAGAATTCCAAATGAAGTAATATGAGATTGATCCTGGGAACCACGGAGGATATACTAATTGAAACTGCAATATCTGCCTGACGTTCCTTATATGCACGCAAGAAACAAGCTGAAACAGCTGAAGGTCACCAAAAACCACTATATGTGACAGTCAAGAAAACAAGGCACTCCCTTAGGACGTGGGAAATCATGGATGGGACAGGCAGAAGACGATGTACAGCTTGTGTGCCGGTTAGCGGAACCCACAGAAATGAATGAATTGGAAAAGTATTCAGACCACTTCAAACAACTCTACCAAACTGCCATCGCCCCAGAGTTGGGAAGACACTAACTAATATGGCCAGAATCTAAAACCAAAGCAGAAATTTAGATG
>JADBJO010001091.1:422500-450000 GCA_016801955.1 Conus betulinus
TGGATGAAATCACTGTAGTGTCATCCATGAAGGCCTTGAGAGGGGGCATCTTGTATCCATCGCCAAGGTCTGTTTGTCTTGCGTTGCTTGTTGCTGCTTTCAAGATGACTTCCATTGCCAACACGAACAGAATTGGGGAAATTGCACAGCCCATTGCAATGCCCACTTCCATGTTGATCCAATCTGTTGTGTACTCCTTGGAAGAGAACCGCATTGAGAAGCCATCGAAGTACTTCTTGAGCATGTCGCGGATGTTCTTTGGCACAAGGTACATCTCAAGAAGCCAACTGTATCATCTCATGGGGTACAGATCCATATGCGTTTGCCAGATCAAGCCACACTACGCCCAGGTCTCTATTCTCTGTTTTTGCTCTTCAGATTGCGTCCCAGATCATTGTGGCGTGTTTTACACAGCCAGCCACGCCTGGGATGCTTGAGCCAAAATTACTCCGGATGTAAACTAGCCCTGTTTTTTTTTTTTATACCGGTGTATAGTTTGGCCTAGGCCAGTTACATTCTTTGGGGATTTTTGTTCCCTCTTTTTCCCTAATACACGATGATATTTGGAGGGTGTGAACATTGCCAAGAAATACACCCGTGGGAAAGAGGCCAGTTAAACCGCATAAGAAATTTTTAACATTTTGGCATTTACCTATCAAGAAACTTTATTCGAAGAAAGTTCAATGCAGGCAATATACTTCTTGCTTGGGTGGAATTACTGCTCTATTAAAATTGCAAACTTACCTATTGGGAAAAATTTTATATGGAATACCAGTTGTAACCGATCTAATGTTTGACCATGAAGTGTGTGCCCTAAGATCCCAAGTTGCTCTTATACACTTTGATATTGCTTTCGATGAACACGGAAGAAGGAAAAGGGAGGTCCCGATTTGAAAGTAAAAGATAAAGGACAAGATAAAAGATGGGAAAAATAAATGTGTAATGCATGAGCACCTGTACACATGCGCTCACGTACACAATCATTTACACAAACACGTACGCACGCATTTACGCGCGCACGCTAGGACATTAATGGCATTTATAATAAAAAAAAAAGCTTTTATTTAGATCATAAACGGTATGTTGCTTTTTTCAATTTGAGAAGGGGTTTGTTCATTTAATAGAACTTTGCTGTGCCCTCCTCTGCTTAAAACGGCAATCATTATAAGCTTTACAAATGTGTTTAGAGCATGATTGTGTTAAGGCAAATGTGCAACACGGCTCTACGTCAAATTACATAAATCTTACTTCTGGTGTAGAACATGGCGATGTCTCTAGTCCTGTTTCATTTTGTATGTTTATCAATGAATTAACAAAGAATTTATTCAACGTAAAATCACGGTGCAAATTTCATAAATGATGTTTTGAAGATTGTCGCTCGTCTTTTGTGGCCTTGGCATCAGAGACAGTAACTGGATTACACAAACCAATGAAAAGAGATGCTACTTCACTAAAGTTGAACGTTATAATAGCAAAAAGTAATACATTTGTTTATAGAAAGCGAGAAAAAATGCGTACAATTACTCTATTTTATGGTATCAATGTGTATATACACCTAGGTATATAATTCTCTACGCATTTGAGTTTTGTCCTTGCTTGCAGCAATATATCCAGCCGAGCAAAATGCACTGGCGTGCAAACTAAGGAATCTATACAGAGGTGACATATGGGGCTCGCTGCTGCAGCAGAAAACCCTTTCTTTACAATAAAAGAAAAGTCTTGGTGCTATTTTTGCACCGCCAAATGATTTGATATAATATGGTGAAACGGAGAGATATCCTATCAATGTGAAATCCGCTTTTAAATGTGTTTGATACCGACATAATGCAAATCATATAATTTCAGGATCGCCGACGCTCTTGGACCTAGGATAATGATGAAAAATCTAGTATGAGAATGAAATTGTGTGAATATGGTTTCAGATTTGTATGGGTGAACCAGTCTTTTGGTAATGTGAATTTTTTTATTAAGGTATTCCGAGAAAGACTGGCTGACTGTAGTTGTCAAAATTGGAACTCAATGTACAGAGCACTGGCAGATTTGAACTATGTAATACGTATAGTCATTTTACACTGTGAATTTGAATTATGTAAAATATATAGTCATTTTACACTGTTTACCTGTCTAAATGTCAATGAAAGTAGACAAACATCTAAAACTTCTAAACTGTACCATCATCAGGTTTAGATTTGGTGTCCCTGATATCTTTAGTACTACATTCGTCATAGACAGTCACGTGATAGACATATGATCAGCACATGATGTCAGAATTAAAGAGAGGCTGAGCTTCAGTTTGTATTTTCTCATCCAGTATTGAAAGACCTAAGAGAGCAATTAATTCCAGGAACATAATCTGCGCCTGTTTCATTTTAATCTTGTTGTCATCGTCAAATAAAAAAATGTGTGAAATAGCTATCTATTTATCTATATAAAGCATGTGATCTTAAGAAGATCAGTATTAATCTGTGACATGAAACACAAGACAAATCTTCGTTCCAAGAGGCTATGGCGTTCGTTAATAACACGTTTGAGTCTTAAGTCTCTAAAGTCTTAAGTCTCTATCTCTCTCTGTTTGTTTCTCTCTCTCTCTCTCTCTCTCTCTCTCTCTGTCTCTCTCTCTCTCTCTCTCTCTCTCTCTCTCTCTCTCTCTCTCTCTCTGGTGGGGATAGGGTAGGGTGGTAAGGGGATAATCAGTTGGGTGGGGAAAGAGGTGGTGTGAAGGTCTATTATTTTAATTCAATTGTGCACTCAGTGTGCAGATCTCGCATGTGTTTTGACGTGTTGCCATAATTTCTTTAGAAGTCGTCCACCACTTCTTAGCTGATCCAGGTATGGGGGAGGGGGAAAGGTAGACGGGGGAGGGTGGATGGGAGTTTACAAGAGAAGGGTAAGGTAAGGGGGGGGGGGGGGGACAAAAGATAACTGATTTTGGCGATCGCACAGGGAAGCAATACCATCACTAGGGGGGGGGTTGTGCGGAGAAAGATAATTGATTTTGGCGATCGCACATCCCGCAATACCATCACTATCTTGACGTTGTGCCCACAAAAAAATCCACTCGCATCGTACAAACGCTTTTCAAAAAAGCAAACAAAAGCAAGACTTGTGTAAATGCCCACACAAGATGCGACTATGAGTCTGTCAAAACGCTCCAGCTCATTTGGTCAGCGTCCACCCTCTGTGTCACTCCATCGCCATGTTCACCATCTGGAGGTCTCTGTCTCTCCATCGCCTGTTCACCATCTGGAGGTCCTTGTCTCTCCATCGCCTCTTCACCATCTGGAGGTCCTTGTCTCTCCATCGCCTGTTCACCATCTGGAGGTCCTTGTCTCTCTATGGCCTGTTCACCATCTGGAGGTCCCTGTCTCTCTATCGCCTGTTGACCATCTCCAGGTCCCTGTCGAACGTCTGGCACCAAATCATTTTTAGGTGTCCCGGTTCCATTAAACGGGTCAGCTGGCAAGTCTGCCGGGTGGGAGTCTTGCCACATGTCTCGGTCAGTTCACACTGCACTTACAAATGTCTGAGGGTACTGGCTGATTTTTCCCCCCTACAGATTTGACTTCCTGGTTTGTAATTAGCTAGCTTCGTTTGTGGCCCCATTGTAAGAAAGAGAATGCTGGTGGCGAAAGAATTGAAAGGGTTATCTTAAACGACCAAAACACAGCGGACATATTATGGTTTGGTATGCCTCCCTTCACCCCCCCCCCCCCCCCCCCCCCCCCCCCCTCAGTCACGGCCCCTTTACCCTCACCCACCCTTCCACTTGTACCACTATCACACTTCCTCGCCTTCCTCTGCTGATTTTTTTTTTTTTTGTTTTGTTTCGCTTTGCTTTACTTGGCGAGCGATTAGAATGTTCCTTCCCTGCTAGTCTCTTGTCTCTGAGCCAACCCCCAGCTCCTGCCCAGCATCTTTTGTTTTCTTTCCGGTATGCCCAGTTTACCTCGTAGCAGCAGAGACACTAAGACACTGACTGCTCCAACATCTTGGCCATCACCACCCGCTCTCGCCCCTACCCCCCCCCCTCACCCTCTCCCTTCCCTCTTCCCACCTCCAATCCCTTTTCATCCCTATCTTGGGAAATGTGATTCACCGCTTTTTATTACCCATAACATTTAACCCTCGGGAGGGAAGACAATTCCGTGGGCGATTTTATAGTTATCTGTCAGCTTGTTGTTGTTTCGAGTGATTTTTTTTTTTTCACCTGAGAAACCGAGCATGAAATGCCTGAAATTCAATTTGACGTCGGATGGAAAGTGTATTGCAAGGAACTGAATGACGTAACGACTGACTTTTGATCTCTGTTACAACCCTGGAATTTGACCAACGATCACTTCATGCTGGCAATCACCGCAGTGGGCTACACATATGCGCTCGCACGCACTTTCATGAGCAATCCTAAACGCACCAACATATATACACATACTCTCGTGCATTCAAGCACACACACACACGCACACGCACACATACAAAGAGAGATTGAGAGTGGGTGGGGATGGCCAAGATGTTGGGACAGTCAGTGTCTTAGAAGAGAGAGAGAGAGAGAGAGAGAGAGAGAGAGAGAGAGAGAGAGAGAGAGAGAGAGAGAGAGAGAGAGTTCGCGTAATCAGTCAAGGACAGATTGGAAGAACAGTCTCGATCCTCGATCGAATAATTCTTCCAATCTGAGTTCTGACTGATTACGCTCTCTCTCTCTCTCTCTCTCTCTCTCTCTCTCTCTCTCTCTCTCTCTCTCTCTCTCTCTCGCTCTCTCTCTCTGTTTTCGTCCTCTTGATAACAACCGACAGTTAATTTTGCGGTTTTTTTTTTTTTTTTTTGCACATGATCCTATCACTGTCAGGAAAAGCAATTTTTTTTTTCATCAAATATCTTTGAGTAATTTTGTAACTCTTCTGTTCAGCCATACGCAGTGAGATAGCAAATCGGTTTACATTGGAAATAAATGGATGGAAATTCCAAGACAAAATAAGGAGTGGAAGTGTGTGCTAGGGAGGTGGTTGAGGTTTTGCAGTTGAATGTCGGAGAGTGGAGGGGTTCATGCTCTGTAGTAAGTTAAATGTGACAACATCAACAACAACACACAAAACCTCTCCGGACATTACGAATTATTACAAACTCTCTCTCTCTCTCTCTCTCTCTCCTCTCTCTCTCTCTCTCTCTCTCTCTCTCTCTGCTTTGTTTTGGAGGGGTGTGAAAGTTTGTTTGTTTGTTTGTTTGTTTGTTTGTTTGTTGTTTTTGTTTGTTTTGTTTGTTGTTTGTTTTTTTTTTGCTGTCCAAGCCCCTGCGCCAGCTCAGAGGCAGTGCACACACGCCGCTCATTCCGACAACCCGTCCACAGCCACAGCCCGGTCAGCCCCGCCGCAGCCCCGGCACCGACAATCCACAGGGAGCAGTCAATGTCAAGTCGTCAAGAGGCAACCCACCGGAGAAGACACTGCACTGCTGCCGAGTCACTTCGGTTGTGTTCAAGGGCGCCTGTTTTTGATCTAACATACGCAGAACATCACCCACTAAGCCCCCCCCTGCTGACGACAATAATTGCTTAGTCGCGGAGCCGGCGTGAGTGAGCTCTCCCGGGGATCCTGAGGGCGCCACCACGTCCGTCCAACAACAGCCCCCATGGACTCGCCGACACCGGTGACCCCGACGGAACCAAACCAAGGCCACAGACGTGGAGAGGACATCGAAATTGAGGTCACCATGAGAGCAGGGCATGAAGGGCCACAGATTTTGAGACTTTTTTTTTTAAGCTGATCGATGAGAATGAGGATGATTAAGATGATGCTACGGATTTCCATTTCGGTCTGAGGCTACATGACAGGGCTGTACTCTACGCTTCCTTTCATAATATATCCCGGCGTCAACCAGGCACGAGAGATACAGGCTCCTGCAGTATTGGTCAGGAAATTTGAGCAATACTCTCAGAAACGCATCCATTAAGTGGATGAAACTTGACTGTGTGGTCCCAGTCTTCGCAACTGAGCCCGTAGCAAACTCAACTCTGGGTAGGAGCCGGTTTGGGGCAGAAAACCCCAAATGACTCTGATGGGAATCGAACCCACGACCTCCCAGCCGGGAGTACGCGACGCTAACCACATCGCCACGGCGGCTGGTAGGGGTTGTGAAGTTATACAGGGTGTGGTTGAGGTGAAGTGTGGATAGGAATCTTCCTGGTCTAGACTGTGAATGAGCTGTTGAATGTGAATTTTTGCATGTGTTCTGACGCGTCACCATAATGTCTGGGAAGTCGCGTGCTTCCTCGCGTTTCAGTGGTGGGTTAAGGAATGAAAAACAGCTACATGGGAAGTTAATTGCTTTGAGGGCATCTCCACAGCCTTAACGCGCTGTTTTGCCGTAAATAAATCCAGAAGCGTTTAACAAGCACCACAGATAGAAAAAAAAACCAAGAAATGATTAAGGGGGGAAAGCATTATGACGTAGCGGTGAAAGACGAAAATGATTATCAGGAACAACCCAGATACTCCCTTCACCAAGTCCCATTATATCCTCTCTCTCTCTCTCTCTCTCTCTCTCTCTCCTCATCCTCTCTCTCTCTCTCTCTCTCTCTCTCTCTCTCTCTCTCTCCTCTCTCTCCTCCTCTCTCTCAATTCTCTCTCTCTCTCTCTCTCTCTCTCTCTCCAATCTGTCTCTCTCTCTCTCTCTCTCTCTCTCTCTCTCTCTCTCTCTCTCTCTCTCTCTCTCTCTCGGTGAAACTGTTTTCACGATAGCGGGAAGACGTGTTTTTGGAGCGCTCTAATATATTTTAGATTATACGTTACACCGCATGGGTTAATTAATTTCTACAAAGTGTTCCGTGGATGAAAAGAGTGCCTAATATATTGTAACCACAGTGGTGAAAATTGTGACCCCAAATTGATCATGCCTGTGATAATCAGCGCTTTCGTGCGGTATGTGGCCTGTGCATCAGTCTGTATTACAGTTTCATGGCTAAACGTGTTCTGTTCGTTATAAAAATGCAGAAAGGGGTGACCACTGTGCAAAACAAACTGGATGCTTTGCTGTTTGTGTATTTGATCGCCTTCTTTCTGTGTGTTGTGGTGACAATGGAATCAATCCAGGTCCTGTGGACAGTGATTCCACCACTCAGCAAAGATTCTATCACAGAGAAGATAACGAAGGCAAGCAGCAAGATCGACAATGACCCAGGCAAGACTCCCACAACTTTCCCCTCTGTAAATGGAGTGGTGGCTAGTGTTTCTTTCGGACATGGCAACCAAATTCTAGAAGCCCTACATCAACAAATCGAGCAATCCAGGTCGTTGACTGCTAATATTAACTCCATGAGCAAGGATATCGGTTCGATCAAGATGGACATGCGACAGATAATGACCATGAGGAATGAAATAGGCCGATGGTGTGACAGACTGGAAGAAGGAAGTGAACGCTTGGCCTCGTCTGTGAACGAAAAGAAGAGCGATATTCAGGAACTGTTCAGTGCATGTGGGCAGAATGGAAACAGTATTGCCATGCTGTTTTCCAACATGGACAGGGTGAAGACAGAAATCGAGTGTCTGGAGAAGCACTGTGACATTCTGAAAAGTTTTTTTGGTGTGGAGGGACAATTTACGTTTGTATGATGAGCCCCAGAATGAACAGTCTGAAAACTTTGTCGCCTGTGGTAGTCTCGTCGTGGACACTTTGAATAGTGTTGGGGACCAATAAAGTGGACAACAGATGACATAGCCAAGGTACACTGAGTGGGTCGAAGCAAGAACGATCAGCCCGAACCAATGATCTTTACGTTCAGTCCGTGGGGCGACAAAATGTTCATCATCAAAAACCGTGACTACAAAGCCAAGCTGGAAGCAAAATTTCCTTGTATTCTATGAGGACAAATAAAATATCGTGTATCCTGTATTGTGCGTGTGTAAAAAAGGAATAACAGGGCCAACGACTTCACTGGGAAATAGGCCACTACCGTAGCCCAGGTAGAGAAGGAGGGGACGATGGCCTTTTTCAGGAGACGAAAGCTGGTGGTAAAACCACGAAGACCAGACCCTAGGATCTATGCTGAAACGGCAGCAGTAGCAGAGGACGTCGTTGGTTCAGGGAGACCCCCATGGACGTTCCCACCATGCAGCAGTCGACGACAGAGGACAGAGGTCACAAGGACGCCATCATGACCAGGTTATCAGCGTAGAGATCTTCCCATAGCACCAACGAAGATTGCTGGTACAATGAGCGGGGTGTATGTACTGGTCTTCATGGCAGCGCAGCAGAGGCGGAAGTAGCCGATGTGGACGGACACGTGCTAACATCAGTCAGTCGTCTCCTATCGGTCCTCCTGTCAACAAGAGTCCTGGCAGCGATTCCTTTCGGCCCCGCCGATCTGCAAGGGCAAGTGCCAGCCAATAGGACAGGCAGGATTATTATCCTCATGAGTTGACTTTTCTTGTTTTCAGTGTTGAAAATTTGTATTCTAAATCGAATGATTTTCCTTTCATGATTTATTTCTTTGTTCGATTTTGCTTGTTCTGCTGAAACATTTGTTGATGATGGTTGATTTCAATAATATATTTCCAGACCACTTATTTCAACCGGGGAAGAATTCAGGTGGAGTGATAAGGAATCGTTAGCCAGTTTTGTGTTCGTGATTAAAATCAATTGTGAAAATATTGTTGCTGTCAAAAATAAACAGATCCATTTTCAGCTGTGACAACGATATCCTGTTGATATGTTATGTCCCACCAGAGAATAGCCCCGTGTACAACCTAACTAAGGTTAAAGATGGTATTGCTACTTTAGAAGAAAATGTTTTGCATATCAGCAACTGCCAGGATATGTTAATGTTATAATCCTTGGTGATCTTCACGCAAGAACTTGAAACGAACAACCTGAGGACAAATAATGATTAATTATTCTCCTGGTGTGGATGATGATGATGATGATGATGATGATGATGATGATGATGATGATGATGATGATATCATTAATGTTAATTCCGTTGATATTTCGCAGAGGAAATCGAAAGATGAAAGTGTAAACATTTTTGGTTGTTCGTTATCAATTTTATCTTTCTAGTCAAATTGTGTTATCCTCGGTGGGTTACTGCAGGGGTGACAAAAAAACCGGTGAATTCACTTAAATTGCTCCACATGGCTTTAGTCTTAATTGATTATGTCATCATGTCAGAAGACCTGTTTTCGACATGGGGATGATAATTTGCATGTTGATGATCGTATCCATTCATGACATTTACACTCCACAGGGAGTTCAAATGAAATTCTTTAAATGAGGGGATTATTGCCGATAGACCTACTGTTTCTAAATATGTTGTTACGGAACGTGTTACATGGTCTGAAGATTGCCGTTTGCATTACAAAGAAGAACGAAACTCAGAAAAAAAAATCTACAAATTCTACAAGATGCTTATTTAGTACTGAATGCTGATGTTAACAAATTTATTGAGATTTTCATCTGATCAGTCTGTAGTGCTACAACGTGCATGACAAGAACAGTTAGGGCACATCAAAAGAAAAATAATGATTGGTTTGATAAAGAATTTGATAAGAAACAGAATTCAGCCAGGATGCTACTTAGAGAATTGAACCGATCAAAGAAATCTTGTAAGATTAAAAAGATGTATACGTCAATAAAAAAAAAAAACAAAGAAAAACCCTACTTTATTGAAAGAAGGACGAATCTGAAAAAGCAATAATGAGTCAATCAACGATCCGAAATTATTTTGGCAAACAATTAGATCAGTTAATAGGAAATCTGTAATCTACAACAAAACTACTACCGAACAATGGTATGAACACTTTTTTTTAGCGTATTCAGTGAAGCAATCTCACCATTACAACTTGAAGAGGATATTCTGGAAGACAACGGGGAAGATGCGTCTGATGTTTTGTTCTATGAGCGTTTTTCCAAGCACGAGGTTTTTGCTGATATTAGTAATCTCAAAGCTGGCAAAAGTGCAGGCCCTGACTAAATTGCTGGTGAATCACTAAAACATGCAGGCAATGCATTAAGCGACTTCTTTTTCTCGTGTTATTTCAATAAGCCGTTTAATTTAGGAATCTTTACGAAAGACTGATCTAAATTCATCATTGTACCCGTGCATAAGAAAGGAAATGTGAACAAGTCTGATAACTATTATGGTATAGCATTAGCTAGTATTGGTGGTAAAGTATACAGTTTGTTTTGCACAAAAGACTCCCTAAATGGGCAGAAAAGGGAAGAGAAAATTGCGGCAGAGCACGCAGGTTTTGAGCTAGCTTTAGTACAACTGACATCGTAGGCAACTATGCAGAATTTTTTTTCCTTAAAAATACCAGATTGTATGTTGCCTTTGTTGATTTCTGAAAAAAAAAGCCTTTGATTCAGTTAATAGAAATGCGCTATGCACAGTTCAGAGGGCAACTGGTATAAACCGGTAATTGTATCGTGCTCTTAGAGGTGTAAATGACTCTGTTCTGACCTGTGTACGTGATGAATGCTGTTATTCAAATTAGTTTGAATGTCCTAGAGGTGCGAAGCAAGGTTGGGTGTTGGGCCCCTTACTTTTCTCATTTTCTTTTTTTAAATTAATGAGCTGGCTATTGATTTACTAAGACGAAGTAAGCATGGATTCAGCTTATTCCAAGTGCTATAGAAATATTTTTATCATTATTTGCTGATTATGTCATTTTATTGTCTGACTCAGTCATTTGACTTCAGAATCAACTCAATAGCTTAAAAATTGAAGCAGACTGTTTATGCTTGACAGTCAATCTTGAAAAAGCAAACATCATGGTATTGAGAAGAGGAGAGCATTTATCTGCCCGTAAAAGATGGTTGGTTTTATAAAAATGATGAAGTTAAAGTAACAAATTCATATATACATATTTTGGAATACATTTTACGACAAAGTTGAGTATCACTATTGCTTTATCTGAGGCTTGCAGTAAAGGAAAAAGGGGTCATAGAAATATTACAGTCATTAAGAAAGTAAAATACAACGTATTTAGAGTTATTTCTGAAACCATTTAATACACAGATTCAATTTGGGCACAGCATTTGGGTAGCCGATGTGCAGAATGTTTCAGGTGAAAATGGATTTAGTATAGTTCAGATTTACATTTTTAAGGGAGTTTGAAGGTAATACAGTTTTCTTGCTGAATTTCAAGACAGATTTATTTTACGTAATATGCAAAACTGTCATTCAGCAATGACAAACAGAAATGGTAGTATTCTTTTAAGAACATTTTCCAGCCGAAAATATACCTGTCTTTAATTACAAACAAATGGCACAGAAATCTTACGTGATTTCAATTAAGGGTTAGAATCTTAATAACTGCAAGCGATGGTTTCTGGGTGAAATACAGGCTGATGGTAAATGACGGTCGCGTGAAAAAGGAACCGAAAATGAAGTTTATTTCTTATTTCACTGCACATCTTATAAAGATATCCGAAAGCAATGCTCTGTTCTGGACTCACCTTCTTATATCACTGACCAGAACTGTATCGCAAATGTTTTGTCGAGCAACAATCAAAACGTGATAATGGATCTAACAAAATTCATATCACACGCTATGAACCTTGAAAAGAGAAAAGACAATTGAAAGAAAAACCTAGTGATGAATTTAATCATTAAAATGTTTGTCGAGACGGTCTGCTGTCGCGTGTCTGTCTGTATGTACATAAGTGTGTGAATGAAGAAGGAGGGCGGAGAGGGGTGGGGGGGGGGGGGGGGGGGGGGGTGGGGTGACGGTCGGGGTCGGGGCGATGGAGAGAGCAGCTGTCGGAATGAGTTGTGGGCGAGGGGTGACGGGAGGGAAAAGGGAGGGGTGAGGTGAGCAATTGATTTTACTGAGTTATGTTCAAACATGTCCCCTTGTCTAAAGGGTTTGATTGCTGAATGGACAATATTATATTTGTCATTGTCATTCTCTCTCTCTCTCTCTCTCTCTCTCTCTCTCTCTCTCTCTGTGTGTGTGTGTGTGTGTGTGTGTGTGTGTGTGTGTGTGTGTGTGTGTGTGTGTGTGTGTCTGTGTGTCTCTCTGTGTGTGTCCCAGACTCTTTCTCTCGTTCTCTCTTCATCCTCTCTTCCCCTGATCTTATGGTGGTTTGATTTATTTCGTGCATTTCCTTTCAGAAGAGTGGTTGATGAAGTTAGTATGTCCCTCCCTCTGTTACATCTTATCCCTGCGCCAACCCAGTCCTCTGCCTAATTCTTTCTTTTTTTCCTACCTGTGTGAAGTTTGTCAGCAGGAGAGAAAAAAAAAACCCGACTGCCCCCATATTCCTACCACCACCACCATCTCCTCCATTCCCCCACTCTCCTCGGTCAGTTCCATTTCCGCATGTTCAACATCTTGTCAACTTGTTAGCAACGTCTTTCTCAGCTTTGATGGGGGAATGAAGTTCACAACCTGTAAGTTAGGATTGTTCTATTCTGGCATCAGCAACAAAGATGGGGGAATTGTCAATCCAAAGTTCCGTCTTTTTTTTTTTTTTTCTCCTGAGCCATTCTTTAAAATGAATGAGTTCATGTTGGATAGTTGAAAACATTGCCTCTATAACTGCCACATATTTCAAAAGTAGCCGGTTTCTTGTCTCCACAGTTGCAAACTAAATTCTCCAGAGACCATTGATCTGCTGGGCTCCAACCAACGTTCCTGACCAGCCGCCGTCTCTCTTGCCAAACACTTTTTAAGGACGGTCGGATCGTTGTCGGGAGGATCGTGAACGTCTTTTGCTTTCAAAAAAGATGGGGTTCACTCAGATATCCACACCGGTAGGTATGGTAGTTGGAAACGAACGAATGAATTCGAAGGAGGAGGAAATCGTCGATATGATTTCTTGTGTAATACAGCAAACAAAGTTGCTGAATAGATTCGGTCTTTGCAGAGAGAAGAAACGGCTATGTCAGAAAAAAATGCCTCGCGCTGTGTGAAACCTCGCGTGCTGCGTATGAAGGGCATTCAGTCAAACGTGTCCACACGGCACGGCCAGCACTGACTGAATCACCTTTAAATGACTCAGACAGTTCAAACCGATCGTTGTCTGATATATGAGAATATCAACGTTGGTAAAAGCAATTTTTAGGCATTCTTTGTATATCTGTAGAAAACGTTTCTCGTCGCCCACCTCTCCGAACATCCAGACATACCCAAAACCATTTAAACGAAGCACAGTTTTAATGTTGGTGACCCAGTTTTGGATCTTTTTGTAACTATTTTGTTCATCAAAAAGCGCATCATAGGCTTTTTCTGGAGTACTTTGCCAGTGGTTGCTTGCGTAGCGGAAACCAGAACTGAAAACATTCGTTCCCGAAGTGATAAATAACGGAAATCTGCCTTATTCTCCGTATACCATATCATTCGAGGTAAATAGGGGGTAATCGAGGGACGTTTAGCAATAGTTTACAAGGCTGCAAATGGACTGTTTCGATAGATGTTCATGGTTCCCTTGCCAATTTTCACATCTTCGGGTATTGATTGTATTCTTTCCTTGCCCGTGAAAACATGTCGCGTGCAAGCTCGCTAATGAATATAGAGAATAATATAGGACTAAGAGAGCAGCCCTGCTTAAGATCTTGCAAACATTCAAAATAATCAGTGTAGGAGTCCCACATCTAACACATAGTGAAACGGTTATGTACATATTTTTTTTTAAAAGTTAAAACATATTCCTTTTAACGCCATTCGTGAATAGTATATTGAATAAAAGAACATGCTGTACGATATCGAACGCCTTCTAAAATCAATAAATGCTACACAAAATAACTGTTCCTTGATAAGCGTTTTTCCCAAGCTAGCATACAATGTAAACATTGTAATGATTAGTGGAATGAGATTTTCTACACCCAGCTCGAGCATCGAATATAACTTCAATGGTTTCAGCCCAGGAAATGTGCCGCTGATTCAAAATGTGAGTAAAAGCTTACTGAGGGAAGAGAGAGAGAGAGAGAGAGAGAGAGAGAGAGAGAGAGAGAGAGAGAGAGAGAGAGAGACAGACAGACAGACAGACAGACAGAGACAGACACACAGAGAGAGAGAGAGACGACGGATACAGACAGAGGGGAATGGGTAGGCAGACAGATGAGCAGACACACGGAGACACAAAGACAAGTGGGTAGACTGATCCAGAGAATCGGATTAAATCACAACACGATGGATGTAATGGGTTCTCTTCAACACACCAAGAGAGAGAACGACCGGGAAGGGGCGGAGAGAGACAAGAGAGAGAGAGAGAGAGAGAGAGAGAGAGAGAGAGAGAGAGAGAGAGAGAGAGAGAGAGAGATTCAGATGATGATTCAGATGATTTATTCATATAGTAGGCTAAAGCCCCTTAGGTAGGAGTGTTTGTATATTCATAGCACCGTAGTCGCAAACAATGGAATTAAATTGCTGAACAAAACATGACTAATTCGAATATGTGTTCAAGAAGTGAAGCTTTCTCTATACTTAAAGAATCTGAACAAAAATGATGAAAGTATTTTTTAACAACTTCAGCAGAAGTAGATGAACAGAGTAGGCTCAATTTAAACAAAGATGGCTGTCGGTAGTATTTGGGGTTAATAAACTTTTATATAATACTCATGAGAGCTGGACAGGACAGGACGAAGTGTAATTCGGTTTCCTTTGATTCTTTACATAAAGGAAAAGCAAATGATAACCATTACATGATCGATATCTAAAATACTGCATATCTGATATCTGCATAGCTGTTAAATGCAAATCACAACACGATGGATGTAACGGGTTCTCTTTAAAACCCAAGAGAGGGAAAGACCGGGAAAGGGTGGGGAGAGAGAGAGAGAGAGAGAGGAGAGAGAGAGAGAGAGAGAGAGAGAGCGAGAGAGAGCGAGACAGACAGACAGACAGACGGACAGAAAGGCAGACACAGAGAGGCAGGCTGACAGACAGACAGGGACGGGGATAGACAGAGGCACAGAGAGAAATAGAGACAGACAAGGTGGCAGAGACAGAGAGATGGACAGACAGAAGGACACACACACACACACACACACCACACAGAGAGAGAGAGAGAGAGAGAGAGAGAGAGAGAGAGAGAGAGAGAGAGAGAGAGAGAGAGAGAGTCAAATGCAGAATCTCAGGATGGAGCTCTTAGACAATAGATATGATATACCTCATTAAATGCATTGCGGGCTTGAAGGACTTGTCCCTTTTCTTGACACTCCAAACTGAATCAATCAGAAGAACTGCTTCAATTATAGATATGAAAACGATGTTGGAAGATAAAACAGAACACAGAAAGGTGTGAAAGATATATCTTGTCACACACACACACACACACACACACACACACACACACACACACACACACACACACACATGCGTGCCCGCACGCGCGCAGAGAGAGAGAGAGAGAGAGAGAGAGAGAGAGAGAGAGAGAGAGAAACAGGCAGACAGACAGACAGAGACTGACAGACAAACAGACACAGTGATTAAATTTAAAACCACTGCATAGATTATTTATTTTCATCCATTGGCGTGCTTATTTGTCATTGGAAGCTAATCCTGTCGAAGTGATCTATTGACAAGAACGTATTGAGGAAAACAGGGGGTAAAAAAAAAAAATGAAACAAAGAAACAAGAGAATTTAGCCCTTGGGATGTGGAATTAGATCTTGAGTGTTTTCGAATCCCCATTCAAAGCCTCAAAGACCAGCTTTCTTTTAGTTTGTTTATTTGTTTCCTAAGGCCTGCGTTTATCTGGTCGCGCATGCAAACGGATGGAAGAACAAGCTATTCTTAACAGTCTCCAAACGAAAAGAAAATTCGTGATTAAATTTTTACTTTTGTGTCCGGAAATATGGTCATTTGAAAATTAATTCCACTTTTTTGTCTTGCATTTCACAATCGCTTTGGTGCGTTATTCCCATGGTGCTGTTTCCAGCGCTGAAACATGCAGGCCTCTGTACAAACGATCCCTCTACAGGAGATCATGCGCTTCTGACACACAACTCATCTACAACATACAGGCCCCTGTACAAACGATCCCTCTATTGGATATCATGCGCTTCTGACACAACTCATCTACAACATACAGGCCCCGTACCAATGATCCCTCTAGAATACCATGTTTTCCTGATACCACCCATCTGAGGAGATCCGGCAGTGTTCATGAATTACAGGAGTGGCGTTGGTTGTGCCTGCTCTGATCTAATATATGTAAGTTATCCCTAATACGCTCCCTGCTCACGATAAAACCTGCTTTGTCGTGTATAGCTTGCTTCACCGAGTGCCCCTTCTCCAATTGGCACCACCATGTCCGTGCAACAACAGTCCTCATAAATTATCAGGTGCTGAAGGCTTCCACACTAAGTCACTACAGGGATAGATCAAAATCAAAATCACGAGAGGACAAGCCTTAAAGCACAAAACAGATTTCAAGATCTTGCTAAAGTAATCACTAATGTGGATGATAGAGATTTAGCCCTTTTAACATGTTTATTAATTCATTCATTTACTTATGTATGTATTTATTTATTCATCTATTCATTTATGTATTCATTCATTCTTCAGTTTTGGCAACGACTGTCTCACAAGCCTTTAGGTGTTCCCTGTTTGTCAAAAGTATACAAACTAGCTCACTCACACACACACACACACACACACACACACACACGCGCGCGCGCGCGCGCGCGCGCGCGCGCGCGAGAGAGAGAGCGTCCAAACGCAGAGAGAGAGAGAGAGAGAGAGAGAGAGAGAGAGACAGACAGACAGACACAGACTGACAGACAGAGACAGTCCGAGTCCCTAGCTCCTTAGTTAGTCAAAACTCTTGTCTTGTTGTTTGTTTGTATGTCTCTCATCTCACGATATTTGAATGAGGTGTAGTCCTGCTCACTTCTACTGTCGCCGCAGAGGCTGACGTCACTGCACCTGTCTTCAAATCTCTATGCTGTGTTACTACAGATCCAGATGTAACCACCTTGCTGTATGAGTGGCTGCCAGGAACAACAGGTCGTGTACGAGGACTGTAGTTGTCTTCATAACGTGTGTTCCTCTGATTGTCCTCCATGTTCATGAGGTGGCTGACAGTCTTGGTCTTTCCTGGTTCGATGAATATTTACTGGCGGTGGCGTTGTCAGACTTGCATCTGGATTTCCGTCTGTTGCTGTCACCATTGTTGCTCCATCGTGTAAGCTGATTTGGTTGTACATGTTGTGCATGTTATCGCTGTTGTCCTTGTGCTTGGTGTCTATCTAGCCAATGCTCACGTCTTCCACTGACTTCAGCGCCTAGCCGTCTGCGTCCGTCCTGCCTTCCTTGCTCCTCTACCCTATTCTGGTTGTAGAGGCTTCCTGGAGAGTGGCTTCGATCATCTCTGTTTCACATGATTTACACGTGAACGTCTGGGTAGCTGCGGCCAGTCATCATGGTTCAGGTATATCCCCTCTTTGTCACTGATCTGTTGTCTTCTCTGTCCCTGTAATGATTTCGGAGGTTAGAGAGGTTTCTGAAATATATCCGTTTCTGAAATAAGCAGTTTTCCCTTGGTTTCGGTTGAAATCCAATGTTTCCCTTTGAGAGGAGGGTCAGATCAGCTGCTATTTTGATTCCCTGACGTCTAAGGCTGAGACGAAGAACATGGTCATCCAGGACTGCCATCTTGTCGACCCACATACACAACTGCACTTTGAGAGAACGAGGTTTCTGTTGTAACGCCCTGAATTTCCCACACGGAAAGCGCGGCTGAGATCCGAATGATGCCAGGGTGAAGAAACAGAGCGTTCGTCCAGCATTTCCACAATCATGTCTATCTGTAGATCTGTCTTCGGAAAAAAAATCTCTTTCACTCCAATGAATTTTGGGTTATTCACTTTTGTCTCCTTTTCTACAGCTTCGGCTTTTCTCTCTACTTTATGCAGGCGTTCTAAGATTGCTTTTCTGTGTTCCCCGAAGATCCTGGATACCTTCTGAAAACTGATGTGACATGGTTTCAGTTTTAGCAGTCGGGAGGTGAATAAAACGGAAATCCTTTTTTTTTTTCCAAATTTTCCAAACTTCTCCTGAATTAGTCTGTACACATTAGTAGTATGGTTCCGCAATCCTTGAATCATCTAGCTAAATCTCCAATCCATAATCTGAAGAACATTGACATGGTTAGAAGGGCCGTGGTTCGCTTCGATATCCATGCAGGCAAGCAAGCACACCGCACATAACCACTGCCCCACTGCCCTGCTCAAGCGAACACTGGAATTCGTGAACACGGCAAACAGGACGAACATAGCACGCCTTCTTTCTTGTCTCCTGCGTGTTTCATACGTAGCCAAGCTTTTGTCAAATTTCTTCAGAACCAATCCACAGAATATTCTAATTTCAGAAAAGACGTTGTTGACATAGAACCCAAGAAGGAGATTCAATCTTGAGATAATCAAAGATGAATTAATTACTTTTTTTTACGAAATTAAACGAGAGGACGAAAAAGAACGTCTTTCCTCGACTGTGAATACGTGCTCATCAGAGAGAGAGAGAGAGAGAGAGAGAGAGAGAGAGAGAGAGAGAGATTGGATTTCAAATGTATCCTTTGCGTTTGGCACATTCAGTGTTTAACCATGCATCGAGTGAAAAATGAATCTTGAATCGGTGTGTCCATAAGGTTAAATGTCAGAGGAATCCGAAACATGTTTTGGGTCTGATAAAGATAATTGATTCTAAAGATTAAAAAAAAAAAAGAAAAAAAAAGGAATTGCTCGTTGTCTTAGTTTGTTCCTATAAAACATTGCTTTAGTCACTTGTCCATTCAAGAGGAGCTGAGCCTAAATGAGAGAGAGAGAGAGAGAGAGAGAGAGAGAGAGAGAGAGAGAGAGAGAGAGAGAGAGAGATGTCAGTTTGTGCTGCAATGAACAACAGAATATGTGCCAGCAATCTATAGTTACAGTATTCTCTCCAACATAGAAGATGAACTAAAGTATCTCCCGTGCGTTTTGATGAAAAATGTGTGTGTGTGTGTGTGTGTGTGTGTGTGTGTGTGTGTGTGTGTGTGTGTGTGTGTGTGTGTGTGTGTGTTCGCGCGCGCGCGCTTCTGTCTGTCTGTCTACGTGCGTGCTAGTAGTGTGATTGTGTTGTGTGTGTATGCAAGCAGCAAGCAAGTAAGCAAGCAAGCAAGCAAACAAGCGCGCGCGCGTGTGTGTGTGTGTGTGTGTGTGTGTGTGTGTGTGTGTGTGTGTGTGTGTGTGTGTGTGTGTGCTCGCGCGCTTGCTTCTGTCTGTGTGTCCAAGAGCGTGCATGCGCGCGCGCGCGCGCGCGCGCGCGCGTGTGTGTGTGTGTGTGTGTTACATCCGGATAAACACTCTAGCTCGAAACTGTTTTCGTATCAGCTTGATTTCACGTGTTACTCAATTCACTTCTTTGTCATGCAATAACAGCAGGGTGTTGTAGGCCTTGCCCGGGGTATAATGGCCCCAGTCACCATAAACCACACATTTGTTGTTTCCCTAGGGGCATGAAGAGGTTTTCTTGCACAAACACTTTCTGTTTCTTCACATTTTCCACACACCATTACTAAATAGAGCAACATTGGTACACTCTCAGGATTACATTTTTTCAAAAGCAGATTATAAAATGACCTTAATTTCCTAAACTGATTTCTTTTGCCTTTTGTATGCTTTCATAGAAAATCCTTTCAAAGCCGAACATAAGAGTTTCGTCTTGAACATGTCAACCATAAATGTTTACAAATACTCACAACGTTTAGCTGACCGTTAGTCAGAATCCCCTTTTACGTGAAGTTGATGCTGTCTGACGTAAGCCTTATCCTCCAGTTTGACAGGACAACCCTGATACACCTAGCTTTTCCTAGACTACAGGTGTGGAATCGGCCTGGTTTTCCCAGCTGTGCACCCACGAAAGAATTACATGGCGTAAGAATGTCACCAGAGAGGATGGGTAGATTTATTTGGAAGATCCGAAATGTATCGTGTGCTTGGCTGTAACAGGACGGTATGCGAGAGAGATAGATGGGGTGGGGGAGGAGGGGGGAGAGAGAAGGCAGGAGATGAGTGAGATTGGTATAAGATCTCTCTCTCTCTCTCTCTCTCTCTCTCTCTCTCTCTCTCTCTCTCTCTCTCTCTCTCTCTCTCTTTATCGTTCTCTCCCCCCCATTCCCAATTCGAGCAATTCCGTCACACACACACATACACACACACGCACACACACACACACACACACACACACACACACACACACACACACACACACACACACACATGCGCGCGCGCACACATACTTTACAGGCGATTCAATGAAGCGACGACTGCCCGCGCGCTGCGACCTCTCTCAAATGGCAGGATTCAAAGAAAATCAGTCCCGAACAATGCCAGCGGGAAACAAAAGTTCTTAATTAAGCGGGTCATGTCACTGACCGTAAGAAGATCAGAATCCTCTACATCTTTTAAGCAGACAATTCCAAACAGAAAGTTCCCCTGAGTAACAAAACCAGTATCTGGATCCCACTCTAGTCGAACTTGTAAATTGAAACGAGAACCAGATTATGGAACTTGTGTATGCTTAAGGGATTTAAGGCATATTCCTTGGCTTGTTATACAGGCAGAGGGGACTGACATAATGTAAATGCGAAGAGCTTATGGGAAGAGAATCGGTCTTCAACAATAAAAGTAAAAATGAGCATGGTTTCTTTTGGAATTGAAACATTGGCATTAACCAGGCACTGTGTAGCTTATCAATAGAGGCCCTAACCTTGGAATCAAGTCATTTTGTTTATAGTCCAGTCGACCACGGTATCTGATCTGACATGCTAGGGCCGCAAATGAAGGGGTAAAACAATACTCACTATTTCTAATGGTGATGTTCTGTATGCAATCCCATATATGCAAGCAGCGCAATGCGTAGCTACAAAATACAAATTATATCGGCTTTTATCACTACAGACCAATGTCCTTAACATGTCCTTCTTGGTGCAGTTATCCACAAATACGCGATTCTTTTTTTCTTGTTTAAGATAGCATACCGGTAGTTTGTTCTTTTCTCAAGACTTCTCTGCGAAGAGAGAAAGAGAGGGTAGCGACAACAGTGTGGTGAGGGCAGAGGGCAAGGGAATGGAAGGGCGGATGGATGAAGAAGGATAGAAAAAAAAAAAAAAAAGAAAGAGAGAGAAGACGGTGTCATACACGCTTACCTAGAAGCCTGTAAAAGCACATGGTTAAAACATGCGATGGCATTGTCAACTCCGCAAGTTTCCATAATAGTTTTCGATTCTTGATAAACTCTCTCTCTCTCTCTCTCTCTCTCTCTCACACACACACACACACACACACACACACACACACACACACACCACACACACACACACACACACACACAATGCGAACAATTGCATCACTGCAGAAGAGATACTCAAGCACTACCACCCCTCCAAAACCCCACACTATACTTATGATGCCTCACAAAGTGACTGGTAGCAAGAGAAAAGACCTTTTTAGTTTGAGCACAAGATTCACCGCAGAAAAGCCCTTGGTTTATAAAGCCACAAAGCGAGGTTTTACAACAAAGAAAGATATCACCAGAAATAGTCTTTTGTCTTTAAAATGTATACAACCACATTGTTGTGCTTAATGAAGCAAGACAAAAGTCACACGCATTCATGGTTCCTTCTCAGAGATCTGTGGTGAGTATATGAAGCTATAGCTATGGGCAATGGGCTTCAATTATCGTGAATGAAAGTGAAATGTGCACGGCCCTCAGGAGATCAGTAATCAAACAAGTTCTTTTTTTTCTGTCCCAACCTCCGCACCACCTCAGAGGCAATGCACCCTCATTCCGACACCCCGTCCACAGCCCGGTCGGCCCCGCCGTAGCGGCCCCGGCACCGGCAATCCACAGGGGGCAGTCAATGTCAAGTCGTCAGGAGGCAGCCCACCGGAGAAGACACTGCACTGCCGCCGAGTGGTGGTGTTCAGTGGCGCCTGTTCTGATCTAACATACGCAAGACGCCACCTACTAAGCCCCCTGCTGACGACAATAATTGCTTAGTCGCGGAGCCGGCGCGAGTGAGCTCTCCCTCCAGAGGGCGCCACCACGTCCCGTCCAACAACAGCCCCCACGGGCTCGCCGATACCGGGGACCCCGACGGAACCAAACCAAGGCCACAGACGTGGAGAGGACATCAAAACTGAGGTCCACCATGAGAGCAGGCAAGAAGGCCACAGAATTTGCTTTTTTTTTTTTTTCATGCTGATCGATGAGAATGAGGATGATTAAGATGATGCTACGGATTTCCATTTCGGTCTGAGACTACTTGACAGGGCTGTACTCTACGCTTCCTTTCATAATATATCCCGGCGTCAACCAGGCCCGCGAGATACAGGCACCTGCAGTGTTGGTCAGGAAATTTGAGCAACACTCTCAGAAACGCATCCATTAAGTGGATGAAGCTCGACTGTGTGGTCCCATTCTTCCCAACTGAGTCCACAGCAAACTCAACTCTGGGTAGAAGCCGATCGGGGCAGAAAAATCCACATGACTCTGATGGGATTCGAACCCACGACCTCCCAGCCGGGAGTCCGCGATCTCTCTCTCTCTCTCCGAGACGTTGAACGCGGAAACGAGCAAAACGTCTTGCGTCCAGCCAGTTTTCTTAAAAAAAAAAAAAAAAAAAAAAAAAAAAGGGGGGGGGGGGGGGGGGGGGGGGGGGGGGGGGGGGGGGGGGGGGGGGGGGGGACTCGGCGGAAAACCGCGTAACAGGACTGGAGCTGTGTCTGGCTACGGAGCGTACGGCAGGCAGTGGTAGCATTGATGGTGCCCAGGACATCAGAGGCCTTTGGAGGATCTACCCAGCTACCAGACAGGCGAAGGACGATCTTCTAGTTGCAGGTATGACTGTCCGAAATATTCTGATGCAGTTAGCGAACGCCAATCCATTTATCTTGAGAGGATTCCGGGGGAGAAAAGCCTGCTACGAAGGTGTGGGTGGCAGACATCCCTATGTCGATAGCCAACAGTGAAATAGAACACTCCTTAACTAAAACTGGATGTGAACTCTGATCCTGGCCTTTTGTCTGTCTGTCTGTCTACCTGCATGCCTGTCGGTCTGTTTGCTGCCTGTCTGTCCACTCCCCCCCCCCCCCCCCCCCCCCCCCCCCCCGTCTTAACAGTTCTCCCCTCCTCCCACTCTCCTCCTCACTTACATGTTGAGCATTACTCTCTCTCTCTCTCTCTCTCTCTCTCTCTCTCTCTCTCTCTCTCTCTCTCTCTCTCCCCTCTTCTCCAACTTCTCCAACTGCCTGATTTTCCTCCTTCCCGTCTGTCCCCCCCCGTCCCACTTTTCTTCTTTTCTGCACTCCTTCCCCCTCACCCCCCCCCCCCCCCCCCCCCCTTTCTTTTTTTTTTTTTTTTTTTATTATTTTTTTGTTTGTTTCCAGGTAGAAATGCCTTTGTTGACTTTTGTGGGAGTTCAGTGCTTCGTTTAAAGTCATACATTTATCTTTCTTAGTAGATAATGGAAAAGTTTTGAATTTGTTCTTTGAATTGTCGGGACTAAGAAATAAATTGAAGCGTAATAGGTTGTTCAGATACTTTAAAACGCAAAACGTTTGATGTCATATTTTTGCAAGAAACTCGTTTTGTAGAAAAGGGGGAAATCGCAATGGGGGAAGAAGAATGGAGTGGAAGGATTTTTGCAAAAGGGGGTACATCCCGAGGAAAGGGGCATGTCATACTGGTCTCCAGATATTGTAATGATGAGACTGAAGTGGTTTCGACAGAGGAACGCACAGTTTCAATTAATATCAAATTTCAGCAAATCCCGATCATATTGTAAATGTGTATGCACCTAACGATTCTAAGGACAAAAGGCGTTTCTTCCACAACCTGTATTTGAAATTGCAAGATTGGGGAGCTGAAAATGTCATTTCATGTGGTGATTTCATCTGTCTCTTAAACAACAATCACGATGTTCTATCCGGAAATCCTTTTAAAGAGGCAGAAGTTTGACAGATGTATGGAGGATCTTTCATTAAAATGATCAAGAATATACTTGTAACCGCTTTCATCATTTTATCGCCCGTCGTTTAGATTATTGCTTTTGCATCAGGGTTTGTTATTTCCTTTATTGCATCATGCGAACATTATACAGTCTCTGATTGGAATCATAAACCTGTAGTCACAGAATTAAAAAAAACAAACAGCAAGTTCATAAGAGGTCCGGGGTACTGGAAATTTATCCAGGGTACTGGAGATGTAATGATAGCTACCTCAGACATGAAAGTTTTGTTAAACAAAAAAATGTGAATACCTTACTAGATCATTGTCTAAATTACGAGGAACTTACAAATTCTGTTGATAAATGGGAACTTACGAAGTCCAAAATACGTAGTTCTTGTGTTGATTTTGGCAAACGATGAGCTTCTTGTCGAAAAAAAACGAAAAGTTAAACCTGCGAAAACAAGTTCATGACATAGAATGTGTCGCATAACAAAGGACACTGGAAATGCACGCTTACAGAATGATTTATTAAGTACTAAACATAAACTAGAACTACTAGACATGCAAAAAACGAGAGAGGAGCCCAATTAGATCAAGAGTGAAATAGATTGAAAAAGGAGAAAAAAAACACCGAACATTTCTGTAACCTTGAAAAAGTAAAGAAAAGAAAAAAGTGATTACTCGTCTCATATCACATTCTGGGTTTACTACCACTGACCAAACCAAAATAATGAAAGAAGAGGTAACCTTCTATAGGAATCTTTACAATAAAAAGACTGACGTTGCAAATGTGACTGAGGCTACACACGACTTATTGCTGGAGAAGATATTCATCGCTTTAATGACACTGACTCTAACTCATGTGAAGGTTTTTGTCACTGTCGTTGAAACATTGTGCGCCTTACAAAGCATGAAAAATGGATCAGCGCCAGGTATCGATCGAACTACGGTTGAATTCATGATTTTTTTTTTTTTTTCTGGCATAAATTAAAAGACATTGTAAGCGCCTCATTCAATGAATCCTTTAAGAAACATGAGCTGTCTTACACTCAATACCAAGGTGTGTGATAACACTTATACGTAAAAAGCAAATAACTGGATAAAGAGCATCCAACAAACTGGAGACCTGTGACCTGAACAAGTACGGGCTACAAATTCTAGCTAAAATAATGGCACAAGAGTAAGTGGTGTTAAACAACATCAGGTCAGCGAAGACCAGGCTGGATACATTAAAGGTCGAAATATATCTACAGTTATTCGCACAGTTTTCGATGCAATCAATAACGCAAACAAAACGGTAAATCAGTTTTATATATTAGCGCTTGATTATTCAAAAGCATTTGAATCCATACAAAAACGTATTTATTGAAAACATTCGATGTTTTTGGATTGGTTTCCGATTTTAAGAATGGATTTGAATTATATTTAAAAAAAAAAAAAAAAAAAAAGGCTGTAATCACATAAATCATGGGGGCCAGATATCGGAAAGTTTTCATGTTAATTGTAGTATTAGACAAGGGTGTCCGTTTTTTTTTTCCTTTAGCCTTTGTTTTGGCTGTAGAACTGCTAGCTGTTAAGATTAGAAACAGTGGCATTGAAGGAATACAGATACGAAATGAAACAAACGCATGCATCAAAATTAAACAGATGGCTGACGACACACCTTTTTTTTTTCTAAAACACCAGAATGATATAACAACAGCAACAGATATTCTCAGACTATTTTGCATGTTTCTCCGGCTTGAAACTAACTATACGCAAAACTAAAGTGTTAGCAGCTGGTGATGTTGATGAAAGATTTCTTAACATACCCTTTAAAATAGTGCACAAAATAAGAAATCTTTGGGATACCCTTTGCGAAAGAGAAAATGGCCAAAGAAATAGAAGACAACCGGAAAAGTAGGCTGAAAACTCTAACAGCTATGATAAAAGAATGGAGTAAGAGAGGCCTTAGCATACATGGTAAAATAGTGATCATAAAGACCTTTTTGACCAACAAATTGATTTCTGTCATGCAGTCGGTTGGACTGCCAAGGGAAATACTAGTGAAAGTTAATACAATTTTTATACTATTTCTTTGGCAAAGGAAACACGGTAACAGAAAAGCCTTTGAAAAGAATGAAAGAAAGATCATGAAAGAAGATTACAAAGAAGGAGGTTAAAAGAACGGAGACATGCTGCCTCATTCCTTTCTGGCATTTGAGAAGAATAGCCTCAGCTGAGGAAATATTTGAAATAAACTGTTCTCGTAAAGATATACCATGGATCCCTTGGGGGGGGGGGGGGGGGGGGGGGGGGGGGGGGGGGGGGGGGGGGGGGGGGGGGGGGGGGGGGGGGGGGGGGGGGGGGGGGGGGGGGGGAGAGGGGGGGGGGGGGGGGGGGGGGGGGGGGGGAAGGAAGGAAAAAAAACCCAGTTCTGTTTTATGGTGCAAAAGACAATTATCTTAATTTGAATGTTGTAGAGACAAAGAAATGTTAGCTAATTCCTGTAAGAATTCACCACCCGTAATAATTGTCACAATTCATATCCGAATTTGTGACAGGCGTTCACGAATGTAGATATCTAGGCGCAGATTAAGACAATACATTGATTATTGACGAGAATGTTGACGCAGTATTCATTAAAAACGTCAATTAAAATCTCCAACAATTCCATGTAGTGATAGACCCTCAAACAACAGTTCACTGCTAGCTGCTCGCATCGAGGGGTAAAGTCTCCATTGTCCCCGTCTTTCTTCGACATCCACGACAGTTTCCCCTCCACTGTGTTTTTCTGTGGCTAAACAAATATCCAGCACTCGAAAAGATCTGTCGTGTTAATTTCCAAAGGTGTGTGGTAAAACCTCTCTCCCACGAGCACACAGACTCAACGCGTGAGCCCGCAACCTTGAAAACATACACGGAGAAGTATCCGTTGAAAAAGAAAATGCCAGAAACAGAGCGATTTTCCGTCCAGTCAAGATATAAAAACTTAACAAGCCTCCATACAAAGATTAACTCTGGTAATGCATTGAAAATGGAGTGAATGCACCCAGCAAAGCCGAAGGATTAGTAAATGGCCAGCCTTCGATGGCCCATTGCGGATGAATGTTTATAGAGTAAAACTATGCATGCAGAACGCTGGTTTTCTCTCTATTCTCATCGAGCATCAGGAAGCCAACAACTGAAAAAGTATGGACAGAAATTTTGTCATATCCTCCTGAAATCAGATTTTATGAGGTGAGACCTGAACCAACCGAAAGACTCAGAGTGCCTGAGACTCTAGGGCAGATATAGTCAGACTAATGAGGAGAGGAAAGGAGGAAAATATTTAGCGTAGGTCTTAGATCTGAAAAAGCAGGTGTCAAGTCTTGTGTCGAGTCTGAGGAAGAGCGGAGTTGGTGAGAAGGAAGGATTATAGATGTAATGCAGTTCAGACGTAACAGCCAGTGCTCGTTCAGATGTGACACAAGTCACAGTGTAGTGTTTGCCATTCACTGGTTAAGAGATAGCGGGTCAGTGAGGAGAGTGAAGAAATTGAGACATGTTCAAACTTTGCGTGAATATTAAGCCATCGGCATGGTCTTTGATCTTCAGC